>PKMM01026164.1:1089365-1105728 GCA_002933915.1 Eutrema heterophyllum | reverse complement strand
AAAAGAAAACACACAAAACTCAAGAATATTCAAATGAGCCTAAAGGCTCCACTTAGGAGGATTTTAAGGGAGGTCTTGACTCTACTTTAAGTTCCACTTATTATTATTTGAATCTGCGACAATCCATCTTCCAGAAGCTTCCTAGGTGTCTCTCAAGCTCAGAGAAACCATGCTGAGGTGGGCTTCATGTTTGGGCTTCAACAGATCCCATATGACATTTTCGGCTATGATTGGGTCCATCAGATACGTCTTCACTGTTGGGCCGTTACTGAGCGATTGGCTGGGTTGACTGGGGTGATCTTGGATGTTTTGGAAACTAGACTCAAAGATCTTTGCATCCATATGTGGTTCACTTCCTGAAGTGCCGTGAGCTGAAAGCGACACTTGATTGAACATTTGCTTCAAATCGGAGCTCTCCAACGGGTTTAGGTGCACATCTTCAAACTGATCAAGCCTGATCAGTCCTTCATGATCCAGCTGCTTCATGAACATGTTGAACCTCTTTTCCAGACTCTTGCTCCTAGTTCTTGTCATTGGTCCGCTTGAGACGAGTGGTGCTTGAATGATTTGACTTGGTGGTTCGATGTCCTCATCAGACCGACCTGGATGCTGCTCCCGAACTAGATTTAACGCAAAATCCCGATCTACGGGATCACTCCGACGATGAAAACGAAGTCGAATTTGAGGGACTTCACGTTCCGATTGATATTGAGGCCGAAGAAGACGAGGAACCCAAAGATTGGACCACCAAACTCAAAATGTACATCTGCGACGGATTGGTGCCAACAGACAGGTGGGCAGCTCGGCGACTTAAGATGAGAGAAGCCTCGTACATCGTCCTCGATGGGGAATTATTCCGAAGGAGCGCCGCGGGAGTCCTGCTGGTATGCGTATCTAGCAACGACACTGACGAAGTCATGCGGAAGGTACACGAAGGATCAGGGGGAAATAATTCCGGAGGGCACTCCCAGTCTTACTATTGGCCGACCATGTTGAAAGACTGTGTGAAGTTCGTCGCTAAATGCGACAAATGCCAACGACACGGTCCGATGATAAATCTACCAACCGAACTGTTAGCAACGTCAACTGCACCTTACCCTTTTATGCGATGGGCAATGGACATCATCGGTCCACTACGACGTTCAACGCCACATAAGCAGTTCATCCTCGTTATGACCGATTACTTCACTAAATGGGTTGAGGCCGAATTGTACGGCGAGATACAAGCCCTTGATGTTCAGAAATTTGTTTGGAAATACATCATATGCCGACACGGAGTGCCATATGGGATCATCACGGATAATGGGCCACAATTCATTTCGGCGTTGTTCGGCGATTTCTGTGCAAAGTGGAAAATCCGGCTAAGTTTCTCAACACTGAGATACCCACAAGGCAACGGCCAGGCCAAAGCGACGAATAAAACCGTGATCGACGGACTAAAGAAGAGATTGGATGTGAAGAAAGGACGATGGTCCGACGAACTAGACGGAGTCCTCTGGTCTCATCGAACTACACCTCGGCGATCTACCGGACAGTCTCCATTTTTCTTAGCATACGGCACGGAGGGTTTATGTCCGGCCAAGATCAACATCCTGACCAGACGCCGAACATTGCTACCACAAAAACCCGGCCTCAAAGATAAAATGATGCTCGACAACCTCGACGGACTCGAGGAACTGCACGGACAAGCGTTACTCCGAATACAGAACTATCAAAACTTAGCGGCGCGCTATTGCAACAAGAAAGTCCGGGGTCGACATTTTGAGGGCGGTGACCTTGTCCTACGAAAAGTTTTTCAAGGGACCAAAGAGAAAAACGCTGGCAAGCTCGGCACTCATTGCGAAGGACCATATCAGATAATGCGGATCGTCAAACCCGGCGTCTACGAACTTATGAAGATGGACGGAACCCCGATCCCGAGATTGTGGAACTCAATAAACCTCAAGTTCGGCATCGCGCCAAAAAAAAAAAAACTCGTTTCCCATTCCGATGTAACATGAACTACGAATGCCTTGATCCCTCTCTCACGAGGGTACGTAGGCAACCCACCACGGGTACAGCTGTGACTTTAATAAAATTTTATTTCCAAAGAATCTAAAAAGCCAAACGTAAAAGTTTGCATCGCCAACAAAGCCGAACTCGAAAAGTTCGCATCTTCAAAAAGCCGAACGTAAAAGTTTGCATCGCCAACAAAGCCGAACTCGAAAAGTTCGCATCTTCAAAAAGCCGAACGTAAAAGTTTGCATCGCCAACAAAGCCGAACTCGAAAAGTTCGCATCTTCAAAAAGCCGAACTTAGAAGTTCGCATCGCCAACAAAACCGAACTTAAAAGTTCACATCGCCAACAAAGCCGAACTTAAAAGTTCGCATCGCCATAAGCCGAACTCGAAAAGTTCGCACCCCCCACAAAAGCCGAACTTAAAAGTTCGCATCTTCAGCATAAGCCAAACTTAAAAGTTCGCATCTTCAACATAAGCCGAACTTAAAAGTTCGCATATTCAACATAAGCCGAACTTAAAATGTCACATCTTCAACAAAAGACGAACTTTTACAGTTCACCAAATTCGATTAAATCATATCTGCAAAAACCAAACTCGAAAAGTTCGTATCTTCAAACGATCCACCGAACTCAAACAGTTCATAATCTCGTTAAAGCCGAACTTCTTAGTTCGCACTACAATCAGAAACGACTAAGAAATGTAAGCCGAACTACCTAGTTCGCACTTAAACTATCGCGGTTTTCCACATCGACGCCCTGGCCAGGCGATTGGTATAAATGAATAAGCCGAGCTTTGTCTCGCACGCATCATCATGGTGCTATGGATAACACAGTTTCCATGTTAAGTCGGGACCAGTCCCGCACTATATCCGCTCTTAGATCATCCGAGCTAAATAAGCCGAGTCAATCTCGCACACTCTGATTCGATCTGAGAAGACCTGAAGTATCTTAAGACGAGCTACCAATGCACTCTTATGCTAAGCTCCAAGGTAAAGCCGAACGTTTCCTCTCGCAAAATTAAGCCGATTTCTCAACAATCGCAAAATTAATAAGCCGATTTCTCAACAATCGCAAAATTAATAAGCCGATTTCACTACAATCGCAAACTAGTAAGCCGATCTACTAATGATCGCCGATCTCGAATTGATCGTAGAATCGAGTTCATCCTCTATACCCCCGCTAAGACCGTATCTATTTACGGCCCCATTTTGGTGTATGATGAACCCGAGAGGATCGTATCATTTTACGACCTCACAAAAGCCAAACTCGATTGCGTAGATACGAAAAAGATAATACCGAGATCAAAGTCGAAAGTTGAAACAATACGACTAAGTTTAAAACCGAGATCGAAATTTAAACATTGAAATAATACGGGAAAGAGTTTACAAAAGAAAAGCCCAGTCAGGCAAACTATTACATAAAAATCCCCCTCGGGCATAAAGAAGAGTTTATCGAACTAGCAGAAGCGAATAAGGAAAAAAAATCAGACATCTTGATCTCTTATCTCACTTGTTCGGGCAGATTCGAACCGAACGTATCGTATCAAGACTCGGAGGGACTTCTACCCCAATCGGGTGGGAGATTTCCGGATAAACAGGCTCGATGAATGGTGATACAGCGAGATCCTCCTTGGTGAGTTCGCAACACGCGATAGCTTCGTATTCTGTCGACTTTGCAGCCTTAAGCCTCTTCAGCTTTTCAATATGGGCCGATGGTACGACGATGCCGTCCTTCCTCTCAAGGGCATCGCAGAAGTTGAGAACTCCATGGAGTTGGTTGATGCCAGGGAACGGTGCCTTCCGCTGATCAATTGCAGCAAGATGATCTTTCACCTTTTGGAGACGAGCTTGACACTTCTCGGTCACCTCCTTTCTTTTCTCGATCTCCCTTGCACGAGTCCCCCTCAGACGAATCATCTCGTTCTTCAACTCCTAGACGACCGCGTCCCTGTCTGCCTTTAGCTCGGCGTACGCCTTCCTCGAGACGAATAGCTCCTTTTTAAGTTCGGCAACGGCGAGGTCGCCGGCTTCCGATCTCGCCTGCTCAGCAAGCAGCTCTTTCTGCAGTTCCTTGACAACATCTCCGACCTCGATAGCCTCTCGACGTGCTACACCGAGCTCATGATCGTATGTTCCAACGAGCTCGTTCGTCTGAGTAACCATCTACAAAGGAAATAAAAGAACGCTGTCATGCGCCGAGCCTAAAAAAAAAAAAAAAAAAAAGAAAAAATTTATCGAAAGTTCACTTACGTCAGCAGTAGTACGAGCTAACTTCTTATAAGCTTATGAATGGAAGAGATCTTTGGTTGGAGGCAGCTCTTGGGTACCAAAAGTCAATTGCCGATACAGATCGGCACACACTCCCGCATCATTAATGACGGGCACGTCCTTGTCATAATCGAACTTGACGGAGTGGGCCGATGGTCCAGCAGTTCGTTGTCTTTTCGAAACAGCGGACCGGTCTGATTGATTTTCTTCAGCGACGTCAGTACGCACTTTCAGAATATTATCGCCCGCCTGGGGGGAGCTCGGTCCTTTGGCTGCTCGCTTTGCCGACCTCCTTGATGAACTCCTTTTCTTTTTCTTCGGCCTTTCGGCCTCCAGCTTGGTTCCAAGATTCGCATCCCCTTCAGCAGGGACTGCCCCTTCAGAAGGAACCTGCCCCTCCTCGACAACCGGCTCGTTCTGATTGGGAGAGACCTCGGCAAGGTCCTTGTCATCCTCAAGATTGTAATCAAAGTTAGGAATATCATCGATCTTCATCTTCCTCTTCCTTCCGAATGGATTAGCTAAAGCAAAAGTAGTTCGGGAATTAGGGAAAAGACGATATCAAATAAAATAAAAGCAATTGCCGAGACGAACCTCTGAGAACTCGTTCAGATTTCAAGTTAAGTTTCTCCTGGTATGCTTCTGGCCAACGAATTTTCCCAGCCGCACTCAGCCTCTTCTCGTGCTCGGAAGTAAAACCAGGGATCGTTGTGAGGATGCTCCGAGTATGACAAGCTGAAAAGACAAGATTGAAAATGGTTAGATAAGATAAATTGAAAAACAGCTAAGCAAAGACCGATATCTACCAATGGGGATCCCCCACTGAGTCCGGTAATTGCCATCAGGCCGTTCTACAAAAAGGTCGTCAACCCGAAGATAAAAGTAACGAGTATTCCAACTGTTAACCTTGCTCGGCTTATTTCCCGTGACAAGGTCGTATTCCGGTTTCGCATTTGCCGACAAGAACCAAGGTTTCCGTTTTGCGAAGTTCACACGGAACAACCTCTCAAACACCCGGACATCAATTGGAATATCGCAATCTTCCTTAAGGATTAGAAGCCCAACGATATTGATAATCGTGGCAGGCTGGAGTTGGGAGGTCGCGACATGACGGCGCGCAGAGTACCTATAAAGAAGGTCGGGCATAGGGAGTTTAAGTCCGCAGCTTCTGAAATAGTCCTCATACACGTAGACGAAACCCTCAGGGACGTCCCAAGGTCTCTAGTCCTCATTCGGGATATGAAAGACGATATCGACAGGAGCTCCGCATCGCTCCATAGTTTGTTGAACGCTAATGCTGGTTGATCGAGTTGGCCCGACGGTGAGCGGTGTAACAATTCTGCGAACTGATAATGGAACGACCTCATCCGCCGGCTGGACTCCTTCTCCTTCAGCCTCGTCGACAGCCAGTTCCCTATCAAGCCGAACTTGTTCGCTCACCTCGATAGCTTGTCTATTTTCGAGATCAGCGACCAACTCTCCATCAGGCCAAACTTGATCATCCTCGACAATCTGCTCATCTTCAACCCGAACCTGAGCATCCGTCTCTGTCCATAAGAGGCAGAATTTGAATGATAGCTCGGGTACAACTCAGACCGGCCGGAAGAAAGCGCGAGTTACGCCTGACTAGTTCTTGTCTAACCACACTAAGACCATCGTCGGATGAATCATCCGGATCCGACGAAGTGACGAACAAATTGAGATCGATGTTCGGATTTTGCGAAGAATGAGTTCGGTCGTTAACAGAAGCTGAAGAAGAATTCGAACTCATCTCGATCAAAGAAGACAAAGTCGGAACAATTTGGCGAAGAACAGTATGAAGACAGATCGGAAAGTTTGAANGCCACATGCCAGCTGTTCGTGGAAAATCTCAGTGGAACCGCACTTGATTGGTTCTCGCATCTAGACGCGAACTCGATCGATAGCTATACTGAGCTCACAACGAAATTCCTTAAATGATTCACCATGTTCATCAATCAAAAAACGAGGAATGCCGACCTATGGGCTCTCAAACAAAGAATCGACGAACCGTTACGCGACTTCATGAACCGCTTCAAAGCGGTAGTATCTCACACCATCGACGACGACGCAGAAATAGAAGCACTTTACAAAGTGACCTGGTACAAATCCGATTTCCACAAAGAAATCAAACGCAACTGGCCTAAAACTCTGGAAGACATCCTGCACAAGTCGCATATCTACATCCTTGAGGAGGAAGAGGAAGCCGTGAAGGACAAGCAGTACGCTCCTCCCAAGCAAACAGTTCAGAAAGAAAAGGCGAAAGAAGAATACCGAGATACTCGCAACAATTATGAAAAACGACCTGTCAACGCCGTTCAGTCGCAGCAACCTTGGAATACCTGGGTCCGACAAGACGACCCGAAGGAGTCAGAAAGCGAGTCCGGCCCATTCTGCCACTTCCATAACAGAGAAGGCCATACCACCGAGGAGTGTAGACACCTCAAAGATTTCCTGATGCTGAAATACAAGAAGAGCGAAGTCCCAGTAGAAGGAGCGTTCCGACCTGGAAATAGGTCCCGCCGCAACGACAACAATGGAGGACGGTTCGCGACAATGATAAGCCAAACACGAACAAGAATTCCGAGCGAGCGAAAGACACGACCGACATAGGCCAACAGAAACGAGATCGGGAGGAACAAACCGATAATCAACACGCTCCACAAGTTCGGAAACGAGTTAACATGATCATGGGAGCATTGGAATCTTCCAACTATTCAGTCCGGGCAATAAAAGAATATAGTAGAGAAGCACTTGCCGCGCGAAGAGAAAACCAAACTCTATTAAGCGGGATACCGATCACCTTCTCCGAAGCCGACACCGAAGGACTTCACATGCCGCATAACGACCCGCTCGTCGTTGATCTACTTATTGGAGATGTCGCCGTCGAACGAATCCTAGTTGATACCGGAAGCTCGGTGAATGTGATATTCAGGGAGACTCTTAGAAACATGGACTTCCCAGATTCCCAAATAAAGCCGAACATCGAACCACTAATAGGGTTCTCGGGAGAAAAAACCATGACCGCGGGAACAGTCAAACTACCCATCTACGTCGGAGGAATCATGGAAATGGCCAAATTTTTGGTCTTAGAGAAACCTGCGATCTACAACGTTATACTTGGGATACCATGGATATACGCGACGAAAGCCGTCGTTTCAACCTACCATCAGTGTCTGAAGTTCCCAACACCATCCGGTGTCTTTACCCTAAAAGGCGACCAAGTGATGTCCCGAACATGCTATATCAACGAGTGTAAGCTGAGAACGACACCCCGTACATGTGTAATCGACACGAATAAAACCCTAACCGACCTCGACCTGCCGAGGCGAGAAACTATCATCCAAGTCAGCATTGACGAACTCAATCCCGAAAGATGCGTGGGAATAGGAGCCGAACTCGATGAAGAAATCAAGAATGATTTAATTCGCTTCCTCAAAAGGAACGTGTCGACTTTCGCCTGGTCGATCAACGACATCCCCGGAATCGATCCGAAGATCACGAGCCACGAACTCAACATCGACTCCACCTTTAAATCAATCAAGCAGAAAAGACGCAAGCTCGGTATAGAAAAAGCCCAAGCCATCATTGACGAAGTTGAGCGACTACTTAGCGCATGATCGATCACGGAAGTTCGGTATCCGGACTGGCTGGCTAATCCGGTCGTCGTGAAAAAGAAGAACGGAAAATGGAGAATCTGCATCGACTTCACCGAACTCAACAAAGCTTGCCCGAAAGACAGCTTCCCACTTCCACATATTGACAGGCTAGTCGAAGCCACAGCTGGAAACGAACTCCTTTTTTTCATGGATGCGTTCTCATGCTACAACCATATACTTATGCACCCTGACGATCGAGAGAAAACTTCTTTCATCACCGACTGCGGCATCTACTGCTACAAGGTCATGCCGTTCGGCCTAAAGAACGTTGGTGCAACTTACCAGAGGCTCGTCAACCGCATGTTCGCAAGCCAACTCGGCAAAACTATGGAAGTGTACATCGACGACATGCTTGTCAAGTCACTTATCGCCAAAGATCACATCCGACATCTCAATACATGTTTCGACATACTCAACGAATACGGTATGAAGCTCAATCCCACCAAATGTACGTTCGGCGTGACATCCGGAGAGTTCCTCGGATACATCGTCACTCAAAGAGGAATCGAGGCGAACCCCAAACAGATCTCGGCAATCGTCGATCTCCCATCTCCGACAAAAAAAAGAGAAGTCCAACGGTTGACCGGTCGCATCGCCGCACTTAACAACTTCATTTCCCGATCTACCGACAAGTGCCTCCCTTTTTACCAACTCCTTCGTAGTAACAAATATCTGGAATGGGATGAAAAATGCGAAGAAGCATTCAAACAACTCAAGGAGTATCTATCGACTCCACCGATCTTAGCTAAACCAGAAGATGGCAAAACTCTCTACCTCTACATCGCAATTTCTACTTCAGCAATCAGCGGAGTCCTTGTCCGAGAAGACCGAGGCGAGGAGAAACCGATCTTCTACATTAGCAAGTCACTAGATGGCGCTGAGAGCCGATACCCTACTCTTGAAAAACTCGCCCTCGCCGTCGTCACTGCCGCTCGAAAGCTTTGCCCGTACTTCCAATCGCATTCCATCACTGTTCTTACCGATCAACCCCTTCGAACGATCTTACATAGCGCATGCCAATCTGGCCGACTCGCCAAGTGGGCAATCGAGCTCATTGAGTACGACATCGATTACAAGAATCGGACGAGCATCAAATCTCAAGTCTTTGCCGACTTCCTTATCGAACTACCGCAAGAATTCATCAATACTGATGTTGCAACCACTGAACAATGGATCCTCCACGTGGACGGATCGTCATCCCATCGAGGGTCGGGAGTGGGCATCCGCCTTCAATCTCCAACTGGAGAAATCTTGGAACAATCGTTCTGTTTGGCGTTCAATGCATCGAACAACGAAGCAGAGTACGAAGCACTACTTGCCGGACTACGTTTAGCTAAGGCCAATGGCGCAACACGCATACACGCATACTGCGATTCCCAGCTCGTCGCAAGCCAGTTCAGTGGGGAATACGATGCAAAGAATGACTTAATGGACGCATACCTCAAACTCGTAAAGCAACTCGCCACTGAGTTCGAATCCTTTGATCTTATCAAGATCCCGAGGGGAGAAAACGCTCCGGCCGACGCACTCGCCGCACTCGCTTCAAGCTCGGACCCTCATCTCAAAAGAACAATCCCAGTCGAGAGTATTCCCAAACCAAGCATCGGGTAGTCGGAAGAATGTAATATCACCACTCACAAGCGTAATTATGAGCAACCCGCAACCGAGCTCACACGACGAAGACGAAAGCGGACTCCAATAATAGAGGCCAAACTCAACGCCAATCCCGAACGTAACGTCGAACTAAATCGAGATCTGCGAAACCAATCCGACGACGACAACGAGGAACCATCAGAAGGAATTCACATACCAATGGAGGTCGAAGCCGAAATCGAAAACGAACCCGAAGACTGGACACAAGAGGTCAAAATGTATGTCTACAAAGGAACAGTCCCGCCTGACAAATGGGTAGCCCGGCGACTCAAAATGCGAGCTGCCCGTTACACAGTCCTTCACGGAGAACTGTTCCGATGGAGCTCGGCAGGTACCCTTCTAAAGTGTGTTGTCGGCAAAGATATTCACGAAGTCATAAGCAAAGTACACGGCGGCGACGGTGGCAACCACGCCGGAGGACGCTCTTTGACCTTGAAGATAAGAAAGGCGAGCTACTATTGGCTGACCATGCAAGCAGACTGTGAGAAATTCGCGGCTAAGTGTGAAAAATGCCAAAGGCATGGCCCAATGAAACATCTTCCAACCGAGCTACTGACCACGTCAACGACTCCTTACCCCTTCATGCGATGGGCACTAGACATCATCGGTCCGTTACGACGTTCCACCACGCAAAAACAATTCATCCTCGTTATGACGGATTACTTCACCAAATGGGTTGAGGCTGAATCCTACGCCGTGATCCATGCTCTCGATGTCAAAAAGTTCGTCTGGAAGTATATCATATGTTGGCATGGAGTTCCGTACGAAATTGTCACAAATAACGGACCACAGTTTATCTCAACGCTATTCGGCGACTTCTGTGCTAAATGGAAAATCCGACTAAGTTTCTCCACACCGAGATACCCCCAAGGCAACGGCCAGGCTGAAGCAACAAACAAGACCATCATTGACGGAATCAAGAAGCGGTTAGACACCAAAAAAGGACGATGGGCTGACGAACTTGACGGGGTCTTATGGTCCCATCGCAAGACTCCCAGAAAATCCACCGGACATTCACCATTCTACCTGGCTTACGGATTGGAAGCACTATGTCCCACTGAACTTAACGTTCCGACAATATGCCGAATAATGCTCGTTCAAAATCCCGGTCTTAACGACGAAATCATGCTCGATAATCTCGATGCACTCAAAGAACAGCGCGAGCAAGCGTTACTCCGAATCCAGAATTATCAGAACTTAGCAGCACACTACTACAACAAGAAAGTTCGCGGACGTCACTTTGAAGATGGCGATCTCGTTTTACAAAAGGTCTTCGAAGGCACCAAAGAGAAGAATGCAGGAAAACTCGGTACCAACTGGGAGGGACCTTACCAGATCACGAGGGTCGTCAAACCCGGAGTGTACGAACTCATGAAGATGGACGGAACACCGATTCCTCGATCCTGGAATTCAATGAACCTCAAGTGATACTACTATTAGAAGTTCGGCACTATGCCAAAAAAAAAAAAAAAAAAAAAAGATCACCGGGCTCCTATACTTGAAGCTCGCTTTTAATAACGATGTAATATGAACTACGAACGGCTTGATCCCTCTTTCGAGGGTACGTAGGCAGCCCACCTCGGGTTCAACTATTACTTAAATAAAAAATTTCTAAGGCATAAAAACCGAACTCGAACAGTTCGTCTCTATAAGGAAAAACCGAACTCGAACAGTTCGTCTCTATAAAGAAAAGCCGAACTTAAACAGCTCGCCGAGCTCGAACAGTTCATAATTATTTAAAAGCCGAACATCAACAGTTCGCAAAACAGAAACTTGAAACAATTCTCTATGAAAAATTAGAACTCAAATAACCGAACTTCGAAAGGTTCACCTAAAGCCATCGCGGTTTCTCACATCGACGTCCTGGCCAGACGATCGATAGAACAATGACAAGCCGAGCTATAGCTCGCACGCATCCTCATTGTGCTATGGATAACACACTTTCCATGTTTAAGCCGAGACCAGTCCCGCACTAACCCGCTCTCAGATCATCCGAGCTAAGTAAGCCGAGTCCGTCTCGCACACTCCGATTCGATCTGAGAAGACCTGGAGTATCTTAAGACGAGCTCTCCACGCACTCTTATGCTAAGCTCTAAGGTGAAGCCGAACGTTTCATCTCGCAAACCTAAGCCAATTTCTCAACAATCGCAAAATTAATAAGCCGATTTCTCAACAATCGCAAAACCCGTAAGCCAATTTCTCAACAATCGCCAAATCTAAGCCGATCTACTAAAATGATCGCCGATCTCAAATAGGTCGTAGAATCAAATTCACCCTCTTCACCCAGGCTAAGACCTTATTGTTTACGGCCCCATTTCGTGTACGGTGGATTTGAGAAGATCGTATAAATTTACGACTTCAAACAAGCCGAGATTCAATAAAAAAAATATATATAAATCTCCAAAAATGACTAGTAAATTAAACAGAGATAAAGTTCAAAATTCATACCAAAAATACGATTGGTACCGGACTATAAAAATCCCCCGGTACCAAAAGTCGAGTTATAAAGCCCCCTCGGGCAAAAGAGTAGTTACCGAATTACAAAAAGATAAAAGGAATAACAATTAAACATTTTGATTCCTTAGAGCGCTCGCTCGATCACCCGACATCGAAGCTTGATTCGAACCAAACATGGCGAGACCTTGTGGGACTCCCGCTCTTATCGGCAGAGAAATTTCCGGATGAACCGGCTCGACGAACGGCGTCACCCTAAGGTCCTCCTCAGCAAGTTTGCAGCGGTCGATCGCCTCGTACTCGGCCGACTTCTCGGTTTTAATCTTATTTAGCTGCTCGATACGGGACGGAGGGACCTCAATATTATGCTTCTTCTTGAGACTCTCGCAGAAACCCAGAATCCCATGAACATGGTTGATAGCGAGGAACGGATTCTTCATCCGATCGACGGCAGCAAGATGATCCCTCACCTTTCGAAGCCGACCTCATCTTGACCGACCTCAACGGTCTCTTTGGCCCCACGCCTCGATGGCTTCCTGGCCCTTTTCTTCTTCTTCTTCTGCCTCTCGGCTTCAAGAGAAGCCCCTTCTTCAGCAGGAACTTGTTCCCCATCAACTGGAACTTGTTCCTCTTTGACAATTTGCTTGTCGGCGGCAGTTTTCCCGTCTTGATTAACGTTTGGAATCTCAACAATGTCATCATCGCCCTCCATATCAGCGGTTAGGTCGGGGATATCATCAAGCCTCATTCTTCTTCTCCGACCGGAAGGGTTGGCTAAGGAAAAAGAAAATGACAAGTCAGAAAAGCGTTTACCAAACCGATAAAGAAAAATTTACCGAGACAAACCTTTAAGAGCTCGCTTGGCTTTTAAATCAAGTTTTTCTTGGTACGCTTCCGGCCACCGAACTTTCCCAGCAGCACTTAACTGCTTTTCCTGAACCGAAGTGAACCCAGGGATTGTTGTGAGGAAGCTCGGAGTATGACGGGCTGAAAAGACAAAAGGAAAATGACTTAGGCAAAATAAATCAAAGAATAAACATGAAGGAGCCAACATCTACCAATAGGAGTCCTCCATTGAGTTCGGTAATTCCCGTCAGGCCGTTCTACCGAGGCTTCGTCAATCGGAACGTAAAAATACCGAGTATTCCAGCTATTGATCTTGCTCGGCTTATTCCCAGTAACGAGGTCGTACTCCGGCTTCGCGTTAGCCGATAGGAACCATGGCTTATCCCTCGAAAGATTCACGCGGAACAGCCTTTCAAAGACCTTAACGTTGATAGGAATGCCGCACTCATTCCCAAGAGTGAGAAGTCCGACGATGTTAATTATCGTGGCGGGCATGAGTTGAGAGATTGCAATATGCCGCCTTTTTGCAGTATATGTAGAGGAGTTCGGGAAGAGGAAATTGAAGACCGCAGCTTTTGAAATAGTCTTCGTATACACAGAAATACCCGTCGGGGGCATCCCAGGGTCGCTGGTTAGCATTCGAGATAATGAAAACCAGCTCTTTAGGAGCACCGCATCGCTCCAAAGTATTCTGAATCGACTCCCTGTTAGATCGAGTCGGACTAATGTTTGCCGGAGCCACAACCTTACGCCGAACTACCGATGGGGCACCTTCGTCTGGACGAACTGCTGGCAAAGCAGCCTCATCGATTGGACGGGCTCTTTGTTTTTCAGCCTCGGCCAACTGAAATACGAACTCTCTATCCACCCGAACTTGACTGTTCGACTCGGCGACTTGTTCGTCTACGGGCAGAACCTGGGCATCTGTTCCACGATCATCTTCATCAATGAGGCGCGGGATTTGAATAGCAACACATGAGCAACCAAGTTCGGTAGGATCAGGCTGAGAGCTACGTCTGATTAGCTCATGCTGAACATCACTCAAACGGTCCGATGAATCGTTGGGATCAGAATCATCGACGAACAACCCAAGATGCGGGAGCTTCGGAGATGGAGCTCGGTCATTAACTGAAGAAGATGAAGATTTTGAACCCATCTCGATTAAAAAGCGGAGATTGACGAAGAACAATATGAAGGTCGACCGGGAAAACTTGAAGATCTTCAACGAAGATCGGAAAAATCACGGCGGCGGTTGATCGAAAAGCGGTAAAAATAAAATAATTCTAGAGAAAAGGGAGAGCGCTTGATATTCTCATATTTTACTTGTTTTAGCATGCATTCTACTTAGCGTTTTGAATCACATGCATGCATAATCATTGTTTTCCTTAGTGTTTTGGTCTAAATTAGAGTCTAGCTAGGTTTCATTAAGTTCTAGTGAGTCTTGCATCATCTGGAGTGTTTTATAGGTGCTTGGAGTCATTTTGGAGAAAGGAGTTATGGAGCATAAGAGAAGGAAGGGGTCATCCGAACCGTCCAAAAGAACCTGCCGAACGAAGGCTCTCGGATCTGATGTAGCTTCGGAGGTGTTCATAACAGTTGTAGAGGGATGAGTTATCTTTCTACCAGATTTTGAATCAAGTCATTCGGACCAGTGGTTTGGAAGATATGACCTTTTTACTGAAGCCATGCCCGACTAGCCGCGAAGATGTCGAACAATACCGACCAGCATTGGGTCGGTACCATGGGTCGGTATTGCTCCAGGGACTTATACCGATCAGAAGCCCTTCTCAACACCGACCCAGATCAGCTCGGCATGAAGGATCAGGAAGATTTGTACCGACCCATTCTGGGTCGGCACAAACCAAGCGGCACAAACACGGCAGTGCAGACCAACCCATTTCTATCGGCAGACCGAAGTGGATCCAGTCCGATTTAGCCTCGACGGTCTTCATAGAAGTTGTCGGGGAGTTAGTTAGCTTGCCAGAGCAGTTGGAATGAGGGCATTTGGATAAGCGGTTCAAGAGATATCGTGAGTTTACCGAAGGTGTATCCGTCTGTCCGCGAGACCAACGCCGACCAGCATTGGATCGACACAAGAAAGATTAGTACCGACCTGTTCTGGACCGGTACTAACTGATCGGTACAAAGGCAAAGATTAGTACCGACCTGTCCTAGCTCGGTACACTTGGTCGGTACTAATCCACTCCCAAATTCATCCCCATGAAGCCAGTCGAAGTGTCTTAAAGATCCGGCAGAACGAAGAGGGCACAGTCAGATTCAGCGTCAATGATCTTCATGAACGATGTAGATGATTGAGTCATCTGACTTCTGGAGGTAGTTTCATGTCATTCTGATCCGTGGTTAGAAAGATACATCATATTTATCAGAGACATGTCTGTCTGGCGTCCAAACGAATGCTGCTCCCAATACGAATTCTGAAAGATCAACCCAGACGAAGGGTTTCCAATCCGATTCAGCTTCTACGTTATTCATGAAAGTCGAAGATATGTGAGTTAGCTGTCGTCTGGAGGTGGTTTCAGGTCATTTGGACAAGTGGTTCAAAAGATATGGCGATTTTGCCAAGTGTATGTAGACCAGTACCGACCCGTCCCCATCCAGCACAACTCGAGCGGCACAAAAACAGCTTTTTGTACCAACCCACTCTCGGTCGGTACTACAGCTCGGCACTAACTCAGCGATCACACCGATCGACTTCACCCGGATAAGTCTCACACAACATGCAACTTCAAGATCAGTACCGACCCGTCCTGGTGCGGTACAAGCTGCTCGGTGCTGAGGCAGAGACCAATACTGACCCAGCTCCACTTCCAATACCGATCCAAGACCACTCGGCGTGCACTCCTCCAAGCGGCAACACCAATAAGCTCACGACCAAAAGACTTGTACCGACCTACTTGTATCGACCCAGGACTGGTCGGTACAGAGCCCTTATGTGCCTCAAAACCAGATTTGACCAGGTCAATACCCGGTTTGTTCCGGGTTGACCCGGTTCGCCCTTTTTGCTTTAAATACTCTTGAAACCTAATTTTTGTAGCAAGCTTTCTTCTTTCTAGAGTTGGGTTTTATCCCAAACTCTTCTTATGATTTTGGAGGGATTTTGATTGTTCTTCATACAAATGCCACTCTAGAGAAGATTTCTTCACCCTTATCTTTATATTAATGCATCTTCTTTATCCTTATGTCTTTTTATCTTTTGTTCTTCATGTTTAGACTTTAGGGTTTTTGTTGGTTTTTGGATCATGCTTGATTATTGATGGTTTGATGATTGATTTGTGATGCTTATGTGCTTAATCATTGCTTTCCTTTCTTTCTAAGTGATCTTAATGCTAGATTGGGCTTGAGAAAGTCAACCTAGATCTTTGGGAATTTCACACCCAAAAGGTGTTTGATGAAATTCCCCAAAGAACTTAGAAAGAGATAAACATTCTTAACCTATGAGAGTAGTT
>PKMM01026164.1:838458-1087818 GCA_002933915.1 Eutrema heterophyllum | reverse complement strand
ATCATGCTTGTGCATTGCATAGTGAATTCATGGTTACCATATACATACTTGGGCTCTCTTATCCTTTCCACCACTCTTTTTCTAGTCCAAGTAGCCGATTCCCATCATTGGAACGGTTCACCATACCTTTAACATACCCTCCTTTCAAGCCAAAATCTTTAGTGTGCGTATGTGAGGCCTAATTTTTCGAGTAAGCTTGGCAAAAAGTGTTGAGTTTAGGGCGACAAGGATAGTTTCGCATGTAGATCTAGCCGAACATCAAGGGCTAGACTAGGTTCGGCTCGTGGGAAAGGGAAGTCTTGGGTTTGGTGCGGACGAAATGGTGTGACTAATGGGATTGTGGATAAGAAGGAAGTGAGTTTAAAAGAAGGAAGTGAGTTTAAAAGAAGGAACTGAAGGTGAAGGAGGAATGCAATATTGTAATGTGGGTTAGTGCAAGGTAACAAGATTAGCCCTTAGCAATAGTTATAGCCTCATAGAGAAGAAAAAAAAAAAGGGAAAAAGCCAAAAATTGGCTGAGACATCAAATGATGAAAGATGAGGCAAGGCAAATAAAAAGAAAGAAAAGAAGAGCTAAGGAAACAACAAGAGAAGCACAAAACCACAAGATTCAATGGAGAAGAAGAAATTCCTCAAGTGAGAAAAGATGAAGTGGAAGAAGAAGTTCATGTATGGGACATGAAGGCCAAAAGGCCTTGGGAGATAAGGGTAGCTTAGGATTGGGACATCACGGGTAGATATGCTAGGGCTAGAGACATTTTAGGCATTGGGTAGATGTGAGTCTATCCTTGTATGCATAGATTGCCTTTTACTCTTAGCATTTTGCTAAAGCTTGCTCATTCATTGAGAGATCCCTTGCATTGGAGTAATCCCATACATTTGATATCATCTTTATCTCAAAACATTTACCCTAGCCAAATGGATTCACTTGCCTTGTATAAGCATGATTCAATTGAAACGATTAATGAATGTTAAAAGATTGGATGACATGAATACTTGTGTAGGTTGAGGCTTGAATTTGATTCGTGTAGGGAAGGATATGGCTAGCTCTTTTTGAGTAGACTTGTTTGATCGCATTTTAGAGCTAGCAACTTGGACATTGAGTGGAATTCTTTTTATGGTACTTTTGGATTTGAGCTCCCGTTTTGATCTTCTTCCTCTTCTTAGTCTTGTTTGCTTGAGGACAAGCAAATGATTAAGTTTGGGGGATTTGATATTCTCATATTTTACTTGTTTTAGCATGCATTCTACTTAGCGTTTTGAGTCACATGCATGCATAATCATTGTTTTCCTTAGTGTTTTGGTCTAAATTAGAGTCTAGCTAGGTTTCATTAAGTTCTAGTGAGTCTTGCATCATTTGGAGTGTTTTATAGGTGCTTGGAGTCATTTTGGAGAAGTTTGGAGTTATGGAGCATAAGAGAAGGAAGGGGTCATCCGAACCGTCCAAAAGAACCTGCCGAACGAAGGCTCTCGGATCTGATGTAGCTTCGGAGGTGTTCATAACAGTTGTAGAGGGATGAGTTATCGTTCTACCAGATTTTGAATCAAGTCATTCGGACCAGTGTTTTGGAAGATATGGCCTTTTTACTGAAGCCATGCCCGACTAGCCGCGAAGATGTCGAACAATACCGACCAGCATTGGGTCGGTACCATGGGTCGGTATTGCTCCAGGGACTTATACCGATCAGAAGCCCTTCTCAACACCGACCCAGATCAGCTCGGCATGAAGGATCAGGAAGATTTGTACCGACCCATTCTGGGTCGGCACAAACCAAGCGGCACAAACACGGCAGTGCAGACCAATCCATTTGTATCGGCAGACCGAAGTGGATCCAGTCCGATTTAGCCTCGACGGTCTTCATGGAAGTTGTCGGGAGTGAGTTAGCTTGCCAGAGCAGTTGAAATGAGGGCATTTGGATAAGCGGTTCAAGAGATATCGTGAGTTTACCGAAGGTGTATCCGTCTGGCCGCGAGACCAACGCCGACCAGCATTGGATCGACACAAGAAAGATTAGTACCGACCTGTTCTGGACCGGTACTAACTGATCGGTACAAAGGCAAAGATTAGTACCGACCTGTCCTAGCTCGGTACACTTGGTCGGTACTAATCCACTCCCAAATCCATCCCCATGAAGCCAGTCGAAGTGTCTTAAAGATCCGGCAGAACGAAGAGGTTACAGTCAGATTCAGCGTCAATTATCTTCATGAAAGATGTAGATGATTGAGTCATCTGACTTCTGGAGGTAGTTTCATGTCATTATGATCCGTGGTTAGAAAGATACATCATATTTATCAGAGACATGTCTGTCTGGCGTCCAAACGAGTGCTGCTCCCAATACGACTTCTGAAAGATCAACCCAGCCGAAGGGTTTCAAATCCGATTCAGCTTCTACGTTATTCATGAAAGTCGAAGATATGTGAGTTAGCTGTCGCCTGGAGGTGGTTTCAGGTCATTTGGACAAGTGGTTCAAAAGATATGGCGATTTTGCCAAGTGTATGTAGACCAGTACCGACCCATCCCCATCCGGCACAACTCGAGCGGCACAAACACAGCTTTTTGTACCGACCCACTCTCGGTCGGTACTACAGCTCGGCACTAACTCAGCGATCACACCGATCGACCTCACCCGGATAAGTCTCACACAACATGCAACTTCAAGATCAGTACCGACCCGTCCTGGTGCGGTACAAGCTGCTCGGTGCTGAGGCAGAGACCAATACCGACCCAGCTCCACTTCCAATACCGATCCAAGACCACTCGGCGTGAACTCCTCCAAGCGGCAACACCAATAAGCTCACGACCAAAAGACTTGTACCGACCCAGGACTGGTCGGTACAGAGCCCTTATGTGCCTCAAAACCAGATTTGACCAGGTCAATACCCGGTTTGTTTCGGGTTGACCCGGTTCGCCCTTTTTGCTTTAAATACTCTTGAAACCTAATTTTTGTAGCAAGCTTTCTTCTTTCTAGAGTTGGGTTTTATCCCAAACTCTTCTTATGATTTTGGAGGGATTTTGATTGTTCTTCATACAAATGCCACTCTAGAGAAGATTTCTTCAACTCTATCTTTTATTTATGCAATTTATTTATCTTTATTTCTTTTTCTCTTTTGTTCTTCATGTTTAGACTTTAGGGTTTTTTGTTGGATTATGGATGGCTTGATTTTGATGATTTGATGATTGATTTGTGTTGCTTATGTTCTTAATCATTGCTTTCCTTTCTTTCTAAGTGATCTTAATGCTAGATTGGGCTTGAGAGAGTCAATCTAGATCTTTGGGAATTTCACACCCACAAGGTGTTTGATGAAATTCCCCAAAGAACTTAGAAAGAGATAAACATTCTTAACCTATGAGAGTAGTTGCTTAAGGTGTTTATTGGTTGATTTGAATATTGATCTTAATGCTTGCTAATCATTTCATCACAAATGAGAGTTTGATCTTGATTTAGTGATTAGCAAAGTGATTAGTGCCTTGAGAGAGGATTAGTCATAATTAGTGATCTTAACCTAAGGAATAGCATTGATTGTGTGTATTAGCATCGTTAGTCAATTGTCTTGATGATTAGATGATGACGATTTAGGTTACATCTTGTTAGATCCTTCACTTAGGTTGATCTTAAAGCTAGTTTTGGATTGAGAGATCAAAACTAGAGCTTAGGCGTTTCACGCCCGAGAGGTGTTCGATGAAATGCTTGAACCAAACCTTTTGTGAGCCTTTCATGCCTAGCCAATGAGAGTTGATGTCTAGGGTGATTAGTGAACTAAGTGGAATTGGAGATTAAAGCTTGTTAATCATCTTATCACAAACGAGAGTTTGTTCTTGATTTGGTGATTAACAAAGTGATTAGTGCCACGAGAGTGGATTAATCATAATTGTGAATTCTATGTTCTAGGATAGTATTTAATTCAATCTAAATAATCATTGTTTATTCATTAATCATCTTCTTGATAGTTAATTCATTTTCCAACACTTCTAGCCTTTGTTTTCTTTCTTGCATTTTACTTTCTTAATCTAAAAACATAAAAACCCAAAAACATTTGCTCTAGCTTAGGAAGGTTCATGAATTCTTAGTGCATTGATCTTAACCCCTATGGATTGACACCTCTTATGCTACAATGACAAGCATAGAGAAATTGATATGAATAATAACACAAAAATCCTTTATCAGCGCTAGAGAGAGAAAGTAAAGTACCTTTTTGAGAACAAGGAAGAAGTGAAAATTCGGAGGGATTCAAGCAGTATTTTAAAAAGAAAACTGCAATGATGACGACTCCTCGAATTCCGCAAAAGTTGAGGAAGGCGAACCAACGCGACCCTTCCAAGAAAGATTTACCGAACTCAAAAAAGTTCCAAATTCAGAAATCCCATGACGAGTGGCCCGAACTCAGAGATAACATGGAAAGAAATCCGAACAATCGTACCGATCTCAATTCTAACCGAGCTAAAGAGCCCTCCATAAAACTTCGCCGAACTCAAGAAAACTCGTTCGCCGAACTGAGGGGGGGACTAATTGTTAGAGGGGAGTTTAGCACTCCCCGGTTTTGCTCGGCTCGAACCGAGACCGGTTCGATTATTCTAGGTTTACGACGGTTCAGGCTAGAAGAAAGAAAACCAAGATTCGATGGGCCGAACTTCGGGCTCAAAACGGGTCCAGTTATCCTGGCGACCGACATCCGAGGCCCAACGAGGGCCCGGTTCATTACAACAGAGATCGACCGACCTCCGAGATAAGTGGAAGATTGCCTTATCTCGTAGGAAAATCAGGAGAATTTCCTTACTCCTAATCGAACTAGGAAAATGAAGTTTTCCTTTCAATGACCGACTCTAAATCTTATAAATAGGGAGGACACAAGCACATTGAGAGGGGAGAATAATCGGAGAGACAGACGAAAGAGAGAGAGCTCCAAACCGCCGATCTCAACTTCTCTTGTTTCATTAGTTCTTTTTTAATATCTGTTGTAACGTCGAATTCAATCAATAAAACGAGATTCTGATCCAAAGTTCTCTGTTTTACCCCTTTGTGTGATTTTCATAATCAACAAGAGCTTTCTTCGAATGAGCTTACCTAGCTACCAACGTACAGCTAAACGACATTAAACAAAAGCGTTCAATGGGAGGCAACCCATTTTTAGGTACGTTTTTCTTTCTTTTTCTATTAACGTTTTCTTTTTCCTAGTTTCAACTTTCTAAAAAATCAAAAAAACAAAAAAAAATCAAAAAACCGAAAAGACAAAAAGAAGAAATCATGATTCGAAGCTGCTCGGTCTAGCACGAACCGCGAGGAAGGACTTGACTGCAAAAGAGGATCGACCGCGGGTGCATCCCACCGACCCGCGGTGAACCAGCCATCGACCGCGGGAGCGTCCCACCGACCCGCGGAGAGCACCCCATCGACTGCGGGTGTAGCCCTTCGACCCGCGGCCAACCGCCTGACGATCCCGATCGATCCCGTTCGATCCCTGATCGATCACGTTCGATCCCCGATCGATCCCAAACCATTCACAATCACCCCTACATCCCATTTCCATCACCACAACACCATTTTTCATCCACCACCATTCCATTCCCAAAACCATTCCCCAACCACTTCCAGGTAAGTTTTCTTTTTCCTTAAACTTTTTCAATTATTACATACATATATTATTCGTCCTTACTCGATTTATTTCACACTGGGGACAGTGTGATTTAAGTTTGGGGAGGATTTTATCCCTTACTAATCACATTTTCTTTCATGAGTCTTTGCATTTTGCTTTTTCGCGTTTTTCTTTAAAATTTTTAAGTTTTTCAATAAAGTAGGAATACGTTTTGAGGGAATGATGAAAGAAATCCATGACGATAACCGACCAATGTGCTTCTACGCTATTTCCTAGTAACTTGCTCTTTCGTAATTTGGTTCTAAACTAGGCGGTAGCTAAAGTTTCTGTTAATGGGAAATCTCGGAGGAATTTAGATCATAGAGATTCTTTAGAATGGAATACACTAGCTCTATTATATTTGGACTTTAATTTTGACTTAATTTTCTCATCAAAGGTTTAAGCAAAGATAACAAATCATACATTTAGGACGTTCTTTTACCTTCTACCACACTTTGTCGTGCCTGAATGGCCAACTCATCTTTAGTTGGTACCCCACCCGAAACTTAACCATCTTTCAAACCTCATGCATTCTCTCTTTGTGCTCATGTGCAGATATGTGGATAAACGCCGGAGAGGGAGGAACGAGACAGTTTTCAGTCACTAAAGACGAAGACAATACGCAATTGGTGGAGGTGAATTCAACAAAGATAAGAGCTTGGTTATGCCTTGGAAAAACTCAAAATCATGGTAAATTTTCGTGCCCCTAAGACTCTATCTCAATAAAAGGCGTTTCCCCCTTTCAATAAAAGGCGTTTCCCCCTTTCAAAAAAATAATAAAAAATAATCGAAAGGGAAAGGAAACAAAAGCTTAAAAAGAGTGTTGGTCGAAATACTTATGAGGCATCCATGGTTCGTTTGTGAGAAGTCTGTCATTCCAAGCCCACTGAAAAATCTAAGTCTGGGGGACTGACAGAAAACTTCTGTTTTTGGAGAAAGGAGGAAGTGCAACATTTTTACGTAAGAAGAAGTGACTGGAAACTATGGACGTCAACAGATCCATTCTCTCTTGCTGTTTTGCATAATATCTAGCATCCTCCTATGAAATTACGGTAACTCAAAACACCTTTAACCTCGCCTTTAAAAGCCTTTAATGCCTCGCCTCAATTTTCCTGGTTTGATCTTTTGATGAGAAGTTTACGTTTGACTTAATAAATTTAGAGAGCTAGTTGACCTGAATTTTGGATTTTGAAAGTTTATATTTTGTATTACGGATACCGTGGACTAGTGTTACAGAAAATTCTTGTGAGAATTTTCTAGGCTAGGTTGCGTTTGATGTAGTTTGATGGTTATGGTTTAGAAAGACGGTCTCCGAGATTTCTAGTTCCCTATTATTTTTGTTTGATCATTTCCAAGCTTAAGTTCTTGTTTGAGGACAAACAAGGTTTAAGTTTGGGGTGTGATAACACCGTATTTTAACCTGTTTTACCATTTATTTTAGAACACTTTAATAAGTGTTTCACTTTCTTTTACATGTTTTTATCGTAGTTTTCGCATATTTGTAGTTTCAATACTCTTTTCAAGTTCCTTAGGCAAAACGACGCAAATTGGAGAAAAACCAGATTTTGGACAATTTTGTACCATCAGAAGTTTAACATCCAATTGAGACCTTTTCACCGTCCGATCACGCCCAAATTTGGATACAAGATAGAAGGGAGAACCAAATTTCATACCCAGTTAGTTTTAAGACGATCCAACGGTTAGATCTCATGATACATCCAATTGACTAAAGGCATGTTCTGCAGTCTCGTGAAAGAAGCAAGAAATGAATTGAAGTTTCAACCTCATAGGCCAACCACCGCGGGTCCAAGCCTCCTGACCACGGCGAATACACTCCCGGCCGCGGGTCTAGGCTCTCCAGCCGTGGTGAAACACCCTTTGGCTGCGGGTCCAAGCCACGCACACGCGGTGAACCAATTTCGGCCCAAAAACAGCTCTTCGAAGCCCATCTTCAAGCCCACTTCATTTTCTCTTCAAATAAACCCTAAGGACGACCAAAGCAAGAGTTGAAGACCTATAAATACTTTTTTTACATACACAATTTTGTAGCCCCCCCCCCCCCCCTTTTTGTCACCTTTAGATTAGTTTTTGTACCAAACTTTTGTTCTTAGTTCTTTGTTTAGGGAGATAGGGATTTCCCTTAAACCGTTTTGTTTGATTTCTTATCTATTGATTATGCAATTCAAAAACTTGATTTTTTCTTACATGGTCGTGACTGAGTAGTTTTTCCCGTTGGGTACAAGGTTCTCAAGGGGCTCTCATGGTTCTCATGGATCAATTTACCATACGGTTCTAGATTAGGGTATCGATTAGGATTCTTCGTTCTATCCTTATTCTTAATGCATGTTTGCGTGGTTAGCTACCTTGCAATTGATCTTAGATATTTTTAGAGCTACGGAAGTACTGGATATATATGTTTGACCTAGGGTAGACGAGCAAAACCGTCACAAGATTTCGAAAGTATACTTGTTGAGGAATTGTGAGCGTTAACGAATTTTGAGTATAATCACTAACTTTTTGCGCGGGAGGAGACGAAAGCTACCGGTTGAGTATTAAAGTTGTAGGTGTGTAGGGTGTACGAAAGTAGACTACACATAGTGTCCGTGTTCCCAGTTCAAGAATCCAAAGACGACAAAAGTTGCTTTAAAAACCCTAGCAAAATTCTTATGATTTTTGGCCATGATCCCTAGAGAGTTCCCGATTGCCCAACGCTTATTTGATTTATTTGCAGCCTCGCCTTTAATTATTCACTAGCTTAGTTGCTTTCTTATTTATCGCTTTTAATTATTCGCTTTGTTTACATTCTCGCTTTGCCTAGTAGTTTATTTACTTGCTCGCTTTCTTACTTTCTCGTCTAAGTTTATTATTCGCTTGATTACTTGCTTTCTTATTTACTTGCTTAAATTAGTTTAAATTTCCAGCACTCATTCCGTGACAAAAACCATAAACTTTATTATCGTTTTAGACTTCCTTACTAACTCTCTTTCTAAGGTCTCGCAGAACAACATTCCCTCCCTGTGGATCGATACTTTAAGTACTACAATGCACATATGTGCATTTGCAAGCTTTTAGGTTTACAAATCTAAAACATGAAGTTTCGGAGACGAATCCGATCACATCTTGAATCAAGTAATATGGTGGTTGAGAATCATTACTGTAAGGATCATCGTCATGGTCCATCGAAGAGTGACAGAAAATATGGTTAAAGAGTCTCAAAACCTTATCTTCCATCCGGTTGTATCCCGCCTAAGGAGATGACAAAAAGGCATGCGGTTTCTAACGTGGGTTTGCCTAAGTCAAAAACCTCAGATATTGGGAAATATTTATCTGAACATGAAAGGAAGATGGTTAAGGCTTTCCACAATAGCACTTCTGAGCAAAATTTGGGTCAAACCGAGTTTATTAAAGACATAATTTCTAAAGGAGAATATGAACTCTTCGGTAGAAAATTCAATTTTAGAAAATGATAAGGATGAGAAAAAATCAAAAGAGGATGGGATTAATCATGGTATGCGGAAGAAGGTATTTATATCAAAGGTTACCTTCCTTGGTGTTAGATCAAAGAAGAGGATTGTGCAAAACATTATCTCTTTAAGGAAGAATGTGATGTGAAAGAATTCAGGACGTTATGGTGAAGTTGAAGGTATCTTCAAACCCGAAACTGAAGCGGTTAATTCGGAATCCGAGATAGATTGATGCAGATCATGAATTGGAATGTTCAAGGCCTAGGAAATAAGTTGACAATAAGCTATTGTCGGGATTTATGGAAGAAACACGTGTCATATTTCTTATTTCTTTCGGAAACCAAACAAAATTTTATTTTTATGCAAGATTGTCAATATCATTTAGGTTATAATAAGTTGTACACGGTTGAACCGTGTGGTACAAGTAGCTGGCTCGATTTATTTTATAATAATAATTTTAATGTTAACATCTTATTTACAAATAATCCGATAATTGATATTGAAGCATAAATAACAAGAAAATAACTTTTTATAATTTGTTTACAGTGACCCGGTAACAAAATTACGAGACCAAGTATGGGAACAGTTAAATCGTATAGCTATATCTCGATTTGATATTTGTTCATATAGGTGACCTAATTGAAATAACATGCAATCATGAAAAATATGGTGGAACTTTGCGTCACGCCTCATCTTTTATGTCCTTTAATTTGATGATATAGAATTGTGGTTTTTTTGGAATTTCCAAGTCTAAGAAACACCATGTTTTGGAGAGAATGGAGAAACTCAAAAATAATTTGGTGTAATTAGATCGGTCTCTAGCAAATGAGGATTGGCATAAAAAAATTCGTCATTCCTTCGTTGCATACTTGGCTATGAAGATAAAATCGTTGCCATAATTGAAGATAAAATCTCAAAGCGACGAAACCAATTGCAGTTTGACAAACGATGGACAAATGGTTAGGAACCAGGTGCAAGAAATAATGGTGAGAGTAACGGTATTTTTGTGGATGAAATTAGTAACTGCCGACAAGAAATCTCTAAATGGCTGAAAATAATCTACCGTATGGGAAGAAAAACATTTCAAAATTAAAGCGGGCTTTCGAGGAAATCCGAAATGATGGTATTCAATTAAAAACAGAAGTTGTGAAAATTACATAGAAATTTAACAAAGCATATCAAGACGAAGAAATTTTTTGGAAACAAAAAAGTCGAAACACATGGCTAAAAGAGGGTGACCATAATTAAAAATTATGCCATGCACAAACAAAGTAAAGACGGGTAAATAAACCGGATTATCGGATTACACAATGAGGCAGAGATGTGGGTCTCAACGAAAAAAAGATATTGAACAAGTGGAATTAAAGTATTTTGAAGATCTCTTTGAATCATCTTGACTGAAGGAAATTCCTAATATGTTTTCTGAACAGGTGAACGAACGGCTAACAGCAATGGCTACTAAGGAGGAGGTTCGTAAGGCACTCTTTCTGATGCACCCGTAAAAAGCTCCAGACCCAGATAGAATGACAGCTTTATTTCTCCAACGGTCATAGCAAATCATTAAAACGGATCTCTTAACTTTGGTTAATAACTTTATGCGGACAAAGGTTTTTGACAATAGATTAATATGACTAATATATGTCTCATCCCAAAAAAAAAACGACTCAGATGACTGAATTACGATCAATAAGTCTTTACAATGGCGGCTATGAAATTATTTCCAAGGTGCTCTGCCAATGACTGAAGAACTTGCTTGTAAAAATTAATATTAGAAACTTAATCTGCCATTGTTTAAGGACGGACATTCTTATTGCTAAAGAGTTGTTTCATGACTTTAGGACAAACAAATCATGTAAAAGTAAGTAAAGAAAATTCGTGTTGTAATGTGATTTATAAGGTGATTTCAGAGATTATGGCAAACCGACTTAAGGAGCTATTGCCGAAATTCATTGGTCTAAATCAGTCGGCATTTGTAAAGGAAAGATTATTAATGGAGAATGTATTGCTAGCAACAGAGTTGGTAAAGGACTATCACAAATATTATTCTCTCCCAGATGCGCTATTAAGATAGACCTCTCCAAAGCATTCGTCTCTGTTTGGTGGAGTTTTTTGTTAATACCTTAAAAGCATTGGATTTCTTGGAGAAATTCATTCACTGGATTAATCTATGCATTTCGACGGCTTCGTTCTCGGTCCAAGTGAATGGAGAATTGGCGAGATTTTTTAGGATTGAAAAGGGTCTCAAACAGGACTGCTCTTTATCCCTGTACTTATTTGTCATATGCATAAATGTGCTATCCAATTGACTCATTTATGCTTCGCTGATGATTTAATGGTTTTCGTTGATGGGAAAAGAAAATCAATAGAATGGATCATCAATATTTTTGATGAGTTCGCAACAATATTTGGTCTGAAAATCAGTTTGGAGAAATCAACTTTATACATGGCAAGGCTAACGGATCATAACATGGCTGAAATAGTAGCTTGATTCTCGTTTACCACAGGACAACTCCCGGTACATTATCTAGGCTTGCCTTTATTAACGAAGAGGATGAATGCTGCAGATTACTCACCGCTTTTGGAAACAATACACTCTCGAATAATTACATGGACAACTCGGTTCCTATCCTATGCGAGAAGATTACAACTTCTAAATTTTGTCATACCGAGCATCACAACTACTGGATTCATGCGTTTCGATTACCAAGCAACTGTATAAAGGAGATTAAGAAGCTTTGCGCATCATTTCTATGGTCCGGACCACAATTGAGCTCTAAGAAAGCGAAAGTAGCATGGACTGAGATTTGCAAACCGACAAAAGAAGGGTGTTTGGAAATCAGATCTTTAAGAGACGCGAATAAAGTAAGTTGTTTAAAGATTGTGTGGCGTATTATAGGGATCAGCCATCAATGTGAGTTCACTGGATAAAGAAAAAATTAATTCAAAAAGACTCATTCTAGACTGTGAAAGAAAGGATAAATACATGCTCGTGGATGTGGAGGAAGCTTCTGAAATACCGAGAAGTTGCAAAATCGTTTCATAGGAATGAAGTGCATAATGGCCTCTCAACATCATTCTGGTTTGACGATTGGTCGTAGATGGGAAGACTCGTCGAAGTTATGGGAACTCGCGGCACAATCGACATTGGTATTCTATCTCACGCCACAGTCTCTTGGGTTATGGAATTCCACATGAGAAGAAGACACCGGGTGGAGACTCTAAATATTGTTGAAGACAAGATGCAAATAGTGAAGGAGGTCCGAAATGATGAGGAAGATCAGTCTCTTTGGAGATTTTCGGAGGATAAATTTAAGATGAAATTTACCACTTAAGGGACTTGGAATCTGACGAGAATAGTAGGCTCGACAATGGATTGGCATAAAGGAGTATGATTCTCTAAAGCAACCACGAAGTATTCATTTATGCCGATACGGAATCGATTACAAACGGGAGATTGATATCCTCATATTTTACCCCCTTGATGCATTCATTTATCTTAGATTTCACCTCATGTGCATATAGTTTCATAGCATTTCTCGATTGTTTTGTCTCAATTAGAGTTTAGAGTGTTCATACTAGGTCCTAGGGTGTGTTTCCATGTTTTGGAATATGTTTTAGGTACTTTGGAAGCTCATGAAAGCAATTGGAGTTATGGACCAAAAAGGAGATGTAGGGGTCGCACCAAGTGCCCGAAAGAACAAGCTGGACGAAGGGCATGCGATCGGATCTGGCTGTGGGTTTGTTCATGAGAGTTGTAGAGGAAAGGGTCACCTTGCCGCAGGAGGTGAAATCAGGTCATTCAGATGAACGGTTGAAGAGTTATGGCCGATTCCCTCTAGAGTATCTGACTGGCCGCCGATCCACATGTCTACACCGATCACATCCGACAGGTGCAACAAACCGGTGTGAGGCCAGAGGCTAAGCACAGACCCAGGGCTTCCCTACACCGACCTGTTGCGTCCGGTGTGCAGCTTCAGGACGTCAACACCGGCCCCCACAAACCGGTGCAACAAAGCGGTGTGCCGACAGAAGCTAAGCACCGGTTTGTGGCAAGGATTTACACCGATCCGTTGCAACCGGTGCTGAACCAGAAAACTGAGCATGACCCAGACCCGACCGGGTCGGTACCCGGTTTGTCCCGGGTCGACCCGGTTCGCCCCTCTCTACTATAAATATTCTAAACCTAATTTTTCTTGGATTAGGTCTTTCTTATGCTAAAAAACATCTTTTTGAATGTTCTAAGTATTTTGTAAGAGAGATTCTCCTTTTTAATTTATGCAATCTATTCTCAATCTTCTTTCTTAATCATCTAATCATCTAATCATGAGATTTAACATGTTCTTCATAGGATTTGTTGGACCCATCATGATTAGTGAGTAGTCTCCTAGGATCTAGGGATGAGTTAGGATTAGGTGATTTCCATTAATGATTTGTGATGCTTAGGGATAGATAATCAATTTCCTACTCTTAGGGAGTGTGTTTAATGCTTGATTGTGCTTGAGAAAGTCAAACTTGATCCCAAGGCATTTCCCACCCACAAGGTGTTCGATGAAATGCCTAAGAGAATTTTCTAAGAGAAATACCCTTCTTAGCCTAAGAGATTAGTTGTCTAATGGATTATTTAGGTGATCTTGATTAATGAAATTAATGCTTGCTAATTAAGAGTCCACAAATGAGAATTTGATCTTGGATTAGTAATTAGCATAGGTGATTAGTACCTTGAGAGAGGATTAGTCACGATTAGGATCTTAACCTTGGAAATTAACCTTGATTGTGTATGAGCATCATGAATTAGACTTGGAATAGCCTATATCCAATTACCCCATCCTTGGATTCGTTTCCATTATTTAAATTCATATCTTGCTTAGTTTGTTTGTCTTGTTCATTTGCTTAATCTTGTTAGGGTGTTAGTAAAACTCAACAATTCACTTATTTAGCTTAACTTACTTGAGTGTCTTGTATTCTACGTGCTTAGAATTAATCCCAATACCGATTGATACTACTCGTATTGGAGTTATTGATACCTCCTTAAGACCGAAAAGTCTTAGTATCAATTTGGCGCCGTTGCCATATTGGGATTTGATTTTAACATTGAGATTTAGGTTCTTTGTGAGCTTAAGTATTACTTTCTACCAAGTTACTAATCTTTTTTCCTTCCTATTGCTTTTGCTCTCTATAGGTGTATGCATACCCGTTCCCGTGGCAATACTAATCTCGTAGAACCGAGGGACGTTATTGATCAACTTCAAAGGGGTTCAAGAGCACGACGAAACCGCGTGAGAGTACAAGCAACAGTTGGCAACGAAATGGAGAATTTTGACGATGTTCCACTTGGGAACATTCACGATAACATTCCACACCAAAGGAACGGTGGGAATGGAAATGAAAACAACCAAGGAGGTGGCGGCAATGGAAACCATCACCATCCAATCCGTCCAAACCATCCACCTAGGGCTCGGCATGTTGTTGGAGAAGGTGATGCGGCGAATGCACACCAAAATCGCCAAGGGATTCAACCACCTCTGGTAGAAAACAACAACTTTGAGGTCAAACCGGGGTTAATCAACATGGTTCAAGCTAACAAGTTTTATGGGTTGTCAATGGAAGATCCATTGGACTACATATGACAATTTGACCGAATATGTGGTCTCACTAAGATCAATGGAGTCTCCGAAGATGGTTTCAAACTTCGTCTCTTCCCGTTCTCTCTAGGTGACAAGGCTCATCAATGGGAAAAGAGCTTACCCCAAGGCTCTATGACTTCTTGGGATGATTGCAAACGTGCGTTTCTTGCCAAATTCTTTTCACCGGCTAGAACCGCCAAGCTTCGCAACGAGATATCGAGCTTCACACAACTGTCCAATGAGTCTTTCAACGAGGCTTGGGAAAGATTTAGAGGCTACACATCTCAATGCCCCCATCATGGCTTTAGCAACGCCTCTCTCTTAAGTACTCTATACCGGGGTGCTTTGCCTAAGATTCGAATGCTACTCGATATGGCATCGAATGGTAATTTCTTGGCTAAAGATGTGGAGGAAGCAATGGAGCTTGTGGAAAACTTGGCTACTAGTGATGGGATATATGGCGACGATTATGACCATGCCACAAGGACCACAAGTGACTTTGATGAGCACAAGAGAGCCAAAGACATGAAGGCACTTAATGAGAAGATGGATAAGCAAGCATCCTTGATAGATAAACTTCTTGAGGCTACTAAAAAAGAGTCTCAAAAAGCGGTTCATTTCATTGGTGATTACGAAGATAATCAAGGTTACTATCAAGAGGACGCCGTTGACACACAAGAGGAAGTGAACTACGTTGGAAACCAAGGGAATTACCAAAGACAAGGGTTCAATCACAACTATAGAAACCATCCCAACTTCTCTTACCGGAACACGAATGTTGAGAATCCACAAGACCAAGTGTACCCTCCACAACAAGGGAACCAAGCCCCTCAACAAAAGCAATTCAATCAACAACAAGGTCAAGCCTCTAACTCAAACCAAGCTTTCGTTCCCAAGAATAACTACCAAGGAAACCAAATCGGATTTCCACAAAAACAAGCTTTTTCACCACCCGGTTTTCTACAACAACAAGGGTTTATACCCCAAGGTCACGCATCTACGTCTAAACCGCAAGAGCTTGACTTGAGCTCCATGTTCCAACAATTACTAAAGGGACAAGCGGAAATCAATACGCGGGTAGATTGCTCATACAACGACCTCAACACCAAGATTGAGGCTTTGAACTCCAAGGTAAAACAAATGGAGACCAAAGGCGTTGCTTCTTCTTCACGACCACAAGGTCAACTTCCGGGCAAGTCCGAGACCAACCCCAAGGAGTACGTCAACGCCATCGCCCTACGGAGTGGAACGGTTTTGCCAACTAGAATAGCTCATTCTACTCTCACCGAGGACGTTGAGAACCAAGGTTTGGGGGGTGGAACTTCAAGAAATGAAGACTTGGTTGAAGACGTGGTAGTGAGAGATCAAGACAAGGGTAAAGAGGTTGAAAAGGTCAAGCCTAGGGTTGTTATTGCTCAAGAGAAGCCGAAGAAGAATATGTTCGTCCCTAAGCCCTACGTCCCTAAGCTACCATTTCCCGGGCGATTCAAGAAGCAATTGTTGGAAAAGTACAAGGCGGTGTTTGATAGGCAAATGGAGAAAGTGGAGCTTACAATGCCACTGGTTGACGCATTTCTACTTGTACCCCAATATGCTAAATTTCTCAAGGATGCGGTAAAGGAAAGAGCAAAAGAGATGGAATCCATGGTGATTTTGACTCATGAATGTAGTGCCATCATCCAAAAGAAGGTGGTACCCAAGAAGCTTAGAGATCCCGGTTCCTTCACTCTATCGTGTGCTCTAGGTCCTCTAGCATTCGATAATTGTCTTTGTGATTTGGGTGCTAGTGTGAGTCTAATGTCGTTCTCGGTTGCTAAAAGATTAGGCTTCACGACGTACAAAGCTTGCAACATATCTTTGATCTTGGCGGATAGAAGCGTGAGAGTACCCATCGGTTTGCTTGAGGATCTACCAATCATGGTTAGAGATTTCATTGTCCCAACGGACTTTGTTGTGCTTGAGATGGATGAAGAGCCTAAAGATCCACTCATCTTTGGGAGGCCGTTTTTGGCAACCGCGGGAGCTATCATCGACGTGAGAAAGGGGAAGATTGATTTGCATTTAGGTAAAGATGAGGTGCTTGAGTTCAACATCAATGATGTCATGAAGAAGCCCACAATTGTCGGTCAATGCTTCTACATTGAGACGATGGATGAGCTCGCGGATGAGCTACTTGAAGAGATGAGTCTTGAAGATGGGTTACAAGTGGCTTTGACACAAGAACAAGGCGAACATGGGCATTTAAGTGAGGAAAGCGAAGGGTACAAGCTACTTTTGGACTCACATAAGCCGGTTGATAGAGAGAATCCGTTCATTGAGTTGGGTAGTCAAGTGACTAATTGTGGAGATGGGTCAAGCATGGTTTCGGTTCACGAGAGCTTCGCTATGAAAGTGGATCAAGTGGAGGACGAGATAGATGCTAGCAATGGTAAGTCTAGCAATGATGACGATTGGAGTGAGCTCAAGGCACCTAAGGTGGACCTCAAACCGCTCCCTAAAGGGCTAAGGTACGCTTTTTTAGGTCCCAATGAGTCTTACCCGGTGATAGTCAATGATGAGCTTAATGAAGATGAAATTGCCATACTCTTGAAAGAATTAAGGAAATTTAGAAGGGCAATTGGATACTCTCTAAGTGATATTAAGGGTATCTCTTCATCTCTTTACACACATAAGATCCATCTAGAGAGCGAATCGATGACTTCTATTGAACACCAACGTAGGTTGAATCCTAATTTGAAAGAGGTGGTCAAGAAAGAGATTCTTAAGCTCTTAGATGCGGGGGTTATCTATCCTATCTCCGATAGTGCGTGGGTATCCCCGGTTCATGTGGTGCCTAAAAAGGGTGGAATCCCGGTGATAAAAAACGACAAGAATGAGTTAATACCAACTAGGACTGTCACCGGGCATAGGATGTGCATTGATTACCGAAAACTTAACTCCGCCACTAGGAAAGACCACTTCCCTCTCCCGTTCATTGATCAAATGCTTGAAAGACTTGCTAATCACCCGTTCTATTGCTTTTTAGATGGTTATTCGGGATTCTTTCAAATTCCTATTCACCCGAACGACCAAGAAAAGACGACATTTACATGTCTTTATGGCACCTTTGCTTATCGAAGGATACCATTTGGACTATGTAACGCACCCGCCACATTTCAAAGGTGCATGATGTCGATCTTTTCGGATCTAATTGAGGAAATAGTCGAGGTCTTTATGGACAACTTCTCGGTCTATGGTTCCTCGTTTTCTTCTTGTTTGTCCAATCTTTGTAGGGTGCTTACGAGGTGCAAGGAGACAAACTTGGTGTTGAATTGGGAGAAATGCCACTTTATGGTGCGGGAAGGCATCGTGCTAGGCCACAAGATCTCGGAAAGGGGTATTGAAGTGGACAAGGCCAAGATTGAGGTGATGGTGAGTTTGGAACCGCCAAAGACGGTGAAAGATGTCCGAAGCTTCTTGGGGCACGCGGGCTTCTACCGTCGCTTCATCAAAGATTTCTCGAAGATCACAAGGCCTCTCACTAGGCTACTTTGCAAGGAAGTTGAGTTCATTCTTGATGAGGAGTGTATGGTAGAGTTCTTGGAGATAAAGAAAGCGTTGGTTAGTGCTCCCATAGTCCAAGCCCCGGATTGGGATCTTCCTTTTGAGATTATGTGTGACGCGAGTGATTTCGCGGTTGGAGCCGTCTTAGGGCAAAGGAGGGACAAGAATACCAATGTCATCTACTATGCAAGTAGGACCTTGGATGACACCCAAGCTCGATATGCTACTACGGAGAAGGAGTTGTTGGCGGTGGTTTTCGCCATGGAAAAGTTTCGGTCCTATGTTGTAGGTTCAAAGGTGATTGTCTACACGGATCAGGCGGCCTTGACATACATTCACGCCAAGAAAGACATGAAGCCAAGGCTACTCCGTTGGATCTTACTCCTACAAGAGTTTGACTTGGAGATAGTTGACAAGAAAGGAATAGAGAATGGGGTAGCGGATCACTTGTCTAGAATGAGGATTGAGGACCTTGTCCCAATTGATGACAAGCTCCCCGAGGAGAGTCTCATGGTTGTTAGCGTGTTGAGAAAGGGGATTGAGGCGGTGAAAGGTATCGAAGAGCGGTCTAGAAGATGATAAGCTCCCTTGGTACGCAGATTATGTCAACTACTTGGCATGCGGAAGAGAGCCGCCGAGGTTGGAAGGATACAAGAGGAAGAAGTTCTTCCATGATGTCACTCGGTTCTATTGGGATGAGCCGTTCCTCTACAAGTTGTGCTCGGATGGTCTATACCGACGGTGCGTCCCGGAAGAAGAGGTCAACGGGATTTTGTTTCATTGTCACGGTTCATCATATGGCGGTCACTTTGCTTCATTCAAGACGTCGACAAATGTTCTACAATCCGGTTTTTGGTGGCTGAGTCTATTCAAGGATGCACACGCTTTTGTCTCCACTTGTGACGCTTGCCAAAGAAAGGGGAATATTAGTAGAAGAGATGAGATGCCTCAAAACCCGATCCTCGAAGTGGAACTTTTTGATGTGTGGGGAAGAGATTTAATGGGACCGTTCCCCTCTTCATATGGGAACCAATATATCTTAGTGGCGGTGGATTATGTATCTAAATGGGTCGAGGCGATTGCTAGCCCGATGAATGATGCAAAGGTGGTACTCAAGTTGTTCAAAACGATAATCTTCCCGCGGTTTGGTGTCCCAAGGGTTGTGATAAGTGATGGAGGGAGCCATTTCATAAACAAGGTGTTTGAGAGCTTGCTCAAAAGGCATGGAGTCAAACACAAGGTGGCCACACCTTATCACCCCCAAACGAGTGGGCAAGTGGAGGTTTCTAACCGGCAAATCAAGGCGATTTTAGAGAAGACCGTTGGGAGCTCAAGAAAGGATTGGTCCGTGAAACTCGATGACGCATTGTGGGCTTATCGAACCGCTTATAAGACTCCCATTGGAACGACCCCATTCAATCTTCTTTATGGGAAATCTTGTCACTTGCCGGTAGAGTTGGAGTACAAAGCATTATGGGCAGTTAAACTTCTCAACTTTGATCTCAAAACCGCGCAAGAAAGACGTTCGATTCAGCTCCAAGAGGTCGAGGAGATTAGGCTAGAGGCCTATGAGAGTTCGAAGATTTACATGGAGCGAACCAAGGCATTTCATGAGAAAAACCTTGTGCGAAAGGAGTTTAGAGCCGGAGACCAAGTGCTATTGTTCAATTCCCGGTTGAAGCTGTTTCCCGGGAAACTCAATTCTAGGTGGTCCGGTCCGTTTAGAATCAAGGAGGTACGGCCATATGGGACAATCGTTCTCGTGAACAANACTTCTCGGTCTATGGTTCCTCGTTTTCTTCTTGTTTGTCCAATCTTTGTAGGGTGCTTACGAGGTGCGAGGAGACAAACTTGGTGTTGAATTGGGAGAAATGCCACTTTATGGTGCGGGAAGGCATCGTGCTAGGCCACAAGATCTCGGAAAGGGGTATTGAAGTGGACAAGGCCAAGATTGAGGTGATGGTGAGTTTGGAACCGCCAAAGACGGTGAAAGATGTCCGAAGCTTCTTGGGGCACGCGGGCTTCTACCGTCGCTTCATCAAAGATTTCTCGAAGATCACAAGGCCTCTCACTAGGCTACTTTGCAAGGAAGTTGAGTTCATTCTTGATGAGGAGTGTATGGTAGAGTTCTTGGAGATAAAGAAAGCGTTGGTTAGTGCTCCCATAGTCCAAGCCCCGGATTGGGATCTTCCTTTTGAGATTATGTGTGACGCGAGTGATTTCGCGGTTGGAGCCGTCTTAGGGCAAAGGAGGGACAAGAATACCAATGTCATCTACTATGCAAGTAGGACCTTGGATGACACCCAAGCTCGATATGCTACTACGGAGAAGGAGTTGTTGGCGGTGGTTTTCGCCATGGAAAAGTTTCGGTCCTATGTTGTAGGTTCAAAGGTGATTGTCTACACGGATCAGGCGGCCTTGACATACATTCACGCCAAGAAAGACATGAAGCCAAGGCTACTCCGTTGGATCTTACTCCTACAAGAGTTTGACTTGGAGATAGTTGACAAGAAAGGAATAGAGAATGGGGTAGCGGATCACTTGTCTAGAATGAGGATTGAGGACCTTGTCCCAATTGATGACAAGCTCCCCGAGGAGAGTCTCATGGTTGTTAGCGTGTTGAGAAAGGGGATTGAGGCGGTGAAAGGTATCGAAGAGCGGTCTAGAAGATGATAAGCTCCCTTGGTACGCAGATTATGTCAACTACTTGGCATGCGGAAGAGAGCCGCCGAGGTTGGAAGGATACAAGAGGAAGAAGTTCTTCCATGATGTCACTCGGTTCTATTGGGATGAGCCGTTCCTCTACAAGTTGTGCTCGGATGGTCTATACCGACGGTGCGTCCCGGAAGAAGAGGTCAACGGGATTTTGTTTCATTGTCACGGTTCATCATATGGCGGTCACTTTGCTTCATTCAAGACGTCGACAAATGTTCTACAATCCGGTTTTTGGTGGCTGAGTCTATTCAAGGATGCACACGCTTTTGTCTCCACTTGTGACGCTTGCCAAAGAAAGGGGAATATTAGTAGAAGAGATGAGATGCCTCAAAACCCGATCCTCGAAGTGGAACTTTTTGATGTGTGGGGAAGAGATTTAATGGGACCGTTCCCCTCTTCATATGGGAACCAATATATCTTAGTGGCGGTGGATTATGTATCTAAATGGGTCGAGGCGATTGCTAGCCCGACGAATGATGCAAAGGTGGTACTCAAGTTGTTCAAAACGATAATCTTCCCGCGGTTTGGTGTCCCAAGGGTTGTGATAAGTGATGGAGGGAGCCATTTCATAAACAAGGTGTTTGAGAGCTTGCTCAAAAGGCATGGAGTCAAACACAAGGTGGCCACACCTTATCACCCCCAAACGAGTGGGCAAGTGGAGGTTTCTAACCGGCAAATCAAGGCGATTTTAGAGAAGACCGTTGGGAGCTCAAGAAAGGATTGGTCCGTGAAACTCGATGACGCATTGTGGGCTTATCGAACCGCTTATAAGACTCCCATTGGAACGACCCCATTCAATCTTCTTTATGGGAAATCTTGTCACTTGCCGGTAGAGTTGGAGTACAAAGCATTATGGGCAGTTAAACTTCTCAACTTTGATCTCAAAACCGCGCAAGAAAGACGTTCGATTCAGCTCCAAGAGGTCGAGGAGATTAGGCTAGAGGCCTATGAGAGTTCGAAGATTTACATGGAGCGAACCAAGGCATTTCATGAGAAAAACCTTGTGCGAAAGGAGTTTAGAGCCGGAGACCAAGTGCTATTGTTCAATTCCCGGTTGAAGCTGTTTCCCGGGAAACTCAATTCTAGGTGGTCCGGTCCGTTTAGAATCAAGGAGGTACGGCCATATGGGACAATCGTTCTCGTGAACAAGAGCGGTGAAGAGTTCGTCTCAAATGGGCAAAGGCTCAAGCCATATCTCGCCAATGACTTCATTGGAGAAGGGACCTCACTCCCTCTCAATGACATTCCACCTTCCGCCTAAGCGGGTAACCGAAGTCAAACTTAAGACTCTAAAAAAAGTGCTCTTGGGAGACACCCCAAGCTTATCCTCGTACATACTTTTAAATCCTTATTTTCTCTTTTTTATAGTTCGTTTTGATGTTTTGCTAAGTGTCTTTAGGGGCTCCAAGGTCTAAGAAATCATGGGCTCCAAATAAGGGAGTTGGGAAGAAGAGCTAGGTCTACACCGAACCAAGCACACCGATCCCCACCAAGCGGTGCAACAAAGCGGTGTGCAGTTTCAGGATGTCTACACCGATCCCCACCAAGCGGTGCAACGGAGTGGTGTGCTGCCTCAAGAATTCACACCGATCCCCACCAAGCGGTGCAACAAGTCGGTGTGAGACCAGAACGTTTTTGCCTTAAGCACCGGTTCGTTGCACCGATCTGTCCCGTGCGGTGTTGAATGAAGACGAGGCGGCCCAAGTTTCTAGCACCGGTTCGTTGCACCGATCTGTTGCAAGAGGTGCTGATCGGTGTTGACCAAAATTCAAACAGGTTTGACCAGATCTAAAACCCAAAGGTAAGTGGTCCCCACCAGATAAGAGAAAAACCCATCTTCCCCACTCTCTTTCTCTCCATTTTCGTAGCCCCCATGTTTCCTCTCACCTTCATCTCTTTTTTCTTCATAACTTTCTCCCTACTTGCTCAAAATTGTTGATTCAAGTTGCTAAATTCTCAATTTTGTCTTCTCTTTGTGGATCCACCAACGTTTTTATTGATTTAGCACTCATTCCCAAGGTATTTAGCTCATGCTTTCTTTAACTTGATAAGCTTGTTCTTGAGTAGAGATTTTGTGATTTTGTTTGGAAATTGCATTCACTTATGCTTAGACCTTGGGATTAGGCTAGAAAATAGTTAGGTTTGGTGGATCTTGTGCCAATTTGTGCTCCATTTGAGAAATTTTGAGATCTTGAGATTTTTGCACTAGTGAGATTAAATGTTGAACCTTTGAGAATTCAATTAAATTTTTGAAACCATCCACCACACCTAGAGAACTTTGCCTCTTTAATTAAAATTTTGCAAATTTTATTTTGAGGATTTAGGATTGTGATTTCAAAAATTTAATCTCTTGGTAATGAATGTTGCATTTACCTCTTGGTCACCTTCTCTTGAAATTTGAAGTGCCATATCTTTGCTCATTTGGACTCACGTGGGTATTGAGATAATTGTAGGAGCCATGGGTAGGGAAAAGGCTGCACCAAAGCAAACCATGACCAAGGCTCAACCAAAGAAAAAGGATAAGGCCGTTGCCAAAGTGTCCTAAACCAAAGGCAATGCCGTGGCTAAAGGATCTCAAGCCGTGGGAAAAGGGAAGACAACGAGCTCGAAAGCTAAGGGAAGTGAGCTTGCTCTAGTAACAAGTTCAAAAACCAAGGGCAAGGGTATTGTCCAAGAAGAAGAAAGTTCGAGTGAGGAAGCGCGAGAGAGGGAACCAACCGAGGAGGAATACTTAGAGAAATTCATGGGAATGAAATTCGAGCAAGGGCAGTTCGTGGACCCGGTGGTTTTAACAAAGATGGGTATATATGAGGATGTTGCTCTTACCTTTGGAAACATGGGGTTTGGGAAGTTCATGAAGATGAAAGATGAAGCTCACAAAATTCTCACTTGCAAGTTCTTTGCGACTCTTAGAGCGGCCTTCTATGGATTGGGACATTAGAAAGCGGACAAGAGAACCGGCTTCGGAGTTCTAGAGTTTGACATAGACCAAACGACATATAGAGTCACTTTCCATGAGCTTTGTGAGATCTTTGGATTCGAGGAAGAAGGCACCTACGGTGAACAACACTTTCACTACCCCAAGCATGAGCTTCCGCGCCTTTGGGCGACAATTGCCTCCGGAGACTATGAACCTGGCACTTCCAAGAACACCAACATTAGAAACCCCGCCCTTCGGTAAGTACACAAAGCATTGGCTCACCTATTCTACGCCAAGGTCGAGTTTGGCACGGTTGCAAGTGAAGAAATGGAATTGATAGGTCTCGGGTTAAAGCCTCTCCTCACAAAGCTCCGCGACGGGAAAGAGTTCAACGGCAATGAGAAAACTCCTTGTCTCGCCACTCTTTTGGTGAGACACTTGCTCTTTTACAAAAATTGGGCTTGGGAAACAAAGGCGAAGAAGGCCGCATTGAGCATCGGATGGCTTATAACGCCCATTCTCAAGGCAAAAGGGATCCAACTCTCGGGCAACAAAGTTGAGTGGAAGTTATTGGATGAAGCTTACCTTGCAAGGACCTGTTTCTTCAAAGGGAAGGTCAGAGATAAATTTGCCTACAATCTTAGGCTTAACCCCACATGTCAAGCGCAAGTGTTGTTGCCCAATACCGCCCTCACCAACCTTGGAGAACCAACGAATATCCTCTTCTATCCCACCAAGGAGAATCTCTACAACCGAATCATCGACCCACCGATTGACGCTTTCCGCACGAGAGTAGCAAAGAAGCGCACGCCCTCGACTAATGACAACTCCGAAGAGTCCATTGGTTCCGAAAATGAAGCGGCCAATGAGTCCCCACCCATATATGGTTGTGAACGCTATCACTTCGATCCATTTGATGGAACCATGCCTAACTTAGCCACGAACCATGCCCACAATCAAACTCGACTCCTCCAACGTTGGTGCAAATGGCAAGATCAAAGCATGAACAAGATGGCAAAAGCGATAAAGGGATTAAGGAAGACGGTGAAGACTATGGGGCAAACAATCAAAGCGCTCAAGGGAGACGGTGAGGCCAGCACATCTAGAGCCCGAGAAGAAAAAGGCGGTGACTTGGATCTAAGCCACTCAATGCTTGAAGGAGGAACGATGGCTCACGAAGAGACGAGCCACTCCTCGGCACGTGGAGAGAAAGCGGCAAAGAGGAAAGCCATGAGATCCCCGTCTCCATGTTCTAGTAACCCATCACTCTCCATGGGGTCTTCATCCCCATCTCAAAGTTTCTAGGTACACTCCAAAACACCTTGTAAATAATTTTAAATTTTTCTTGAGTCTTGCATTGTGTAGTCATCTTTGTCTTTTGTTTTTGGTTCTTCCTTTGAATTTATTTCACACCGAGACGGTGTGATTTAAGTTTGGGGGAAGGACCGATATCTAATCTCGTTTTTTGTGATCTTATTTTGATTTTTGCATATTGAGTCTCATGCATCATGCATCATGCATTCATATAAGGCATAGAAAAACACACACAAAAAAAAATCGAAATTTTTTGAAAAATCCAAAAAAAAAGCATGTAGTTGCATTTCATTAATAAGATCGAGTCTAGTAGCATATAGGTTGCATTGCACGTGCATAGGGAGCAATGATGATTTTTCCTTGTAGAGTATCATTTTAAGAGCTTGATCCAATGCCCTCGTTGCTAGTTGTTTGATGCTTTTGATCTCGCGTTTGAAATCAAGGATGAACCATATTTTGATCTCACATTTCATTACTAGGGTCTTAGCTAAAGCATGTTTTGAGTTGACTCCAATCCTACTTAAGTGAAAACCGTAATTTTGACATTGGAATTATCGTGTGCATGCATGTCATAGTGAATTCATGGATACCATATACATATTTGGGCTCTCTTACCCCTTTCACCACTCTCTTGCTAGCCCAAATAGCCCATTCCCCTCTTTGGAACGGTTAACCGCACCTTTAACCTACCTTCCTTTCAAGCCAAAATCTTTAGTGTGCGAATGCGAGGCCTAATTTTTTGAGTAAGCTTGGCAAAAAGTGTTGAGTTTAGGGCGACAAGGATAGGTTTGCATGTAGATCTAACCAAACATCGAGGGTTATACTAGGATAGGCTTGTGGGGAAGGGAAGTCTTGGGTTGGAATGAATAAAAGTGAGTGACTAATGGGATTGTGGAACGAGAAGGAAGTGGGTCCTAAGGAGAACGTGAAGGCAAAGGGGGAAGGGAATAATGTGAAGTGGTTTGTGCAACTAAATAAAGTTAGCTCTAAGCAATAGTTATTGCCTCTTAGAATTCAACGAAAAAAAGAAAAGGCCAAAAATCGGCTAAGGAATCAAATGATGAAAGACGAGGCAAAGCAAAGAAAAATAAGGAAAGAAGAGCTAAGGGAACAACAAGAAAAGCACAAAGCCACAAGATTCATGGAAGAAGAAGAAAACCCCCAAGTGAGAAAGATGAAGAAAAATATATGGGACATGAAGGCTAAAAGCCTTAAAGGCAAAAGGGTAGCTTAGTTTTGGGAGCTTCATGGTTAGATGTGCTAGGGTTATAGACATTTCTAGGCATTGGGTAGATGTGAATCTATCCTTGTATGCATAGGTTGCTTTTTACTCTTAGCATTTTGCTAGAGCTTGCTCATTCATAGAGAGATCCCTTGCATTGGAGTAACCCCACACATTTGAGATCATCTTTATCTCAAGACCTTCACCATAGTCAAATGAATTCGCTTGTCTTGCATGAACATGATTCACCCGGACCATTAAATGAATGTTAAAGGATTGGACGAGATGAGTGCTTGTGTAGGTTGAGGCTCGAACTTGATTTGCGTAGGGAAGGATATGGCTAACTCTTTTTGAGTAGACTTGTTTGATCGCATCTTAAAACTTGCAACTTGGACATTAGGTTTGAATTCTTTTGATGATACTTGTGGATTTGAGCTCCCGCTCCAAACTCTCTCTCTCCCTACTTGTTCTTGTTTGAGGACAAGCAAAAGAGTAAGTTTGGGGGAGATTGATATCCTCATATTTTACCCCCTTGATGCATTCATTTATCTTAGATTTCACCTCATGTGCATATAGTTTCATAGCATTTCTCGATTGTTTTGTATCATTTAGAGTTTAGAGTGTTCATACTAGGTCCTAGGGTGTGTTTGCATGTTTTGGAATATGTTTTAGGTACTTTGGAAGCTCATGGAAGCAATTGGAGTTATAGACCAAAAAGGAGATGTAGGGGTCGCACCAAGTGCCAGAAAGAACAAGCTGGAAGAAGGGCATGCGATCGGATCTGGCTGTAGGTTTGTTCATGAGAGTTGTAGAGGAAATGGTCACCTTGCCGCAGGAGGTGAAATCGAGTCATTCGGATGAACGGTTGAAGAGTTATGGCCGATTCCCTCTAGAGTGTCTGACTGGCCGCCGATCCACATGTCTACACCGATCACATCCGACCGGTGCAACAAACCGGTGTGAGGCCAGAGGCTAAGCACCGACCCAGGGCTTCCCTACACCGACCTGTTGCGTCCGGTGTGCAGCTTCAGGACGTCAACACCGGCCCCCACAAACCGGTGCAACAAAGCGGTGTGCCGACAGAAGCTAAGCACCGGTTTGTGGCAAGGATTTACACCGATCCATTGCAACCGGTGCTGAACCAGAAAACTACGCATGACCCAGACCCGACCGGGTCGGTACCCGGTTTGTCCCGGGTCGACCCGGTTCGCCCCTCTCTACTATAAATACTCTAAACCTAATTTTTCTTGGATTAGGTCTTTCTTATGCTAAAAAACCTCTTTTTGAATGTTCTAAATATTTTGTAAGAGAGATTCTCCTTTTTAATTTATGCAATCTATTCTCAATCTTCTTTCTTAATCATCTAATCATGAGATTTAATATGTTCTTCATAGGATTTGTTGGACCCATCATGATTAGTGAGTAGTCTCCTAGGATCTATGGATGGGTTAGGATTAGGTGATTTCCATGAATGATTTGTGATGCTTAGGGATAGATAATTAATTTCCTACTCTTAGGGAGTGTGTTTAATGCTTGATTGTGCTTGAGAAAGTCAAACTTGATCCCAAGGCATTTCCCACCCACAAGGTGTTCGATGAAATGCCTAAGAGAGCTTTATAAGAGAAATACCCTTCTTAGCCTAAGAGATTAGTTGTCTAAGGGATTATTTAGGTGATCTTGATTAATGAAATTAATGCTTGCTAATTAAGAGTCCACAAATGAGAATTTGATCTTGGATTAGTAATTAGCATAGGTGATTAGTACCTTGAGAGAGGATTAGTCACGATTAGGATCTTAACCTTGGAAATTAACCTTGATTGTGTATGAGCATCATGAATTAGACTTGGAATAGCCTATATCCAATTACCCTATCCTTGGATTCGTTTCCATTATTTAAATTCATATCTTGCTTAGTTTGTTTCGTCTTGTTCATTTGCTTAATCTTGTTAGGGTGTTAGTAAGACTCAACAATTCACTTATTTAGCTTAACTTACTTGAGTGCCTTGTATTTTACGTGCTTAGAATTAATCCCAATACCGATTGATACTACTCGTATTGGAGTTATTGATACCGAAAAGTCTTAGTATCAGAGATCGGATTAAAAGTTGGAACCAATGTCGCAACTATGTTTGCACTCTCTGTGAAACTATGGAAGAGTCAAGAACTCATCTGTTCTTTGACTGCATATTCTCAGCGGCAATATGGGATAATCTCGCAACAAGAATTCTCGGCAATGGCTTCTCCAAGAACTGGGATCAAGTAGTAACGCAGTTACACAACTCGAATCATGATCGGGTAACTCTTTTTATTATTCGATGTGTTTCAAGCTACCATATACCATATATGACGAGAAAGAAACGGGCAAAAGCATGGAGAACCACCCCTTCCGTCATTTCGGATCATAAGGCTTCTTGATAAGAATGTGAGAAATCGACTAAGTTCAATTTGCAACACAAGGAACAACAAGTATGAATATGAACTAATCAAGTGGTTTGCCACTAGACCACCGTAATCAAGTTCCATTTAAGTTTGAATAACCACTAGGTGTATGATCAGGTAGAGTGGAGTTTTGTAGAAAATCTCCACATAAAATTTGGCTTTACGGAAAATGGATTAGTTGGATGATGTAGTGTATCAAATTGGTCCAATACACAATTCTCATGAATGGTTCACCACAAGGATGTATAGTGCCACGGCGAGGACTTCGGCAGGGTGATCCTTTATCACCATCTCTATAATATTATTTAAGAAGACATTTTTGAAAATCAACTTTGTTTTGTACGTTCTTACATGAAATACCATTACAAATAAGAAAAGATAATTGAAATAGAAAATAATATAATTTTCTTTTAAAATTATTGATGAGAATATGGAAAGTATTTATTTCACATTAAAGGTTATTTATTATGATATTATTAAATGATAATCAATCCATACATATTCAAATAAAATATATTCGAGATTTTGCAATATTTTTCACTATGATGTTTATATTTTATTTGAATATATATATCAAAACAAAAGTTTGAAAAAATATTTTACTAATTTTATAAAGAGTTAGACACAAAAAAATTGATTTTTTAAGAGTTTGTGGACTGACCACAAAAACCATAGTCATTAAGCGGTGCATATTAGAGTTATGTTTTCAAGATTATAGATTTTTGCGGGTTAGCCCGAATAATATTTTAGTTCATTGCAAAACGGGTTAAGTAGATATGTTAGTCCGGATTGACAGTTCTATATTTAAGCATTAGTTAGACATATTATAAAATTCAGATAAATTATTTTTTCTAAAATTTCAAAACAAGTTTTAAGAAAAAATTATCCTTCGCTATATAGGTAGCGCGGGCTGAATCCTAATATCTATTTATGCGATGTACAAAGGCTTTAATAACAAATGTTCGGAAGACAGAGTGAGAGAAATCTCTGACTCGGCTATGAATTACGAGAGCTAGTCTATCTGTCTCTCATCTTCTTTTTGCGGATGATAACCTTTTCTTTGTAAGATAAATAGTTTTTTATTTTTGTAAAACAGATAAGGAAAAATAGTAATAGCATTGTTGTAATTAAGTTTTTCCTAACAAAGTTTAAAATAGTAGTATAGCATAGAAAACATTCTAATAATTAAATTTTATAAATCTGTGTGATTACAGTAATATTCTCATCTCTACTATCTCATCTTCTTCATTACGAAGTTCTTTATCATTTAAAAACACATAATTACAAAATATTGAATGCACAAGGAAACAGTCTTTATACTAAGATATGGCCCCGTGTTGGTACGTTACGCTCTTTTACATGAAGTCTTAGAGTTAAAGAATAGGTTGGGAGTTGAGTTGACAAAGAGACATGTCTTGGGTAGTGTCAATCCACAGCTGTTGACAGCTCAAGCGTGCGTTATAATTCTTCTCTTTTGACTTTTTGTGTGTTTGAAGATTTGTCAAGTTGATGGATTATGAGTCGAATCTAAAGTTAGTCTATGATTCGAAATTAGAGTATGGATTCAATGAATGGTAAAAGGAACAGCAACCAAAAATAACAAAACATGCAATTCTATCATATAATCGAATCCACATGAGCAATCTCCATAAGCGCTTGTAAAACAAAAAAATCATAGTTAGTGCTATTCCTATTTGTATACATAATTATTACAGTGGTTGTGTCTAAAATAACACATCATTTTTCTTTAGTTATTTTAATCTTTCCTCCCACTTTTGTCTTCTTCAAGTCCTAACTAAGACAAAGAAAGCATGATAACGTGAGATCATTAGGCTTAACTATTTCGTTCATCATTATACTACCTAAAGTTTCACTTAAGCTTCCTATTCTTCCACTTTCTCCTTTCTCTTTTTACTTCTTCTAGTTGGACTCTAATTCCCAATATTAACCTCGAAATTTACCAAATTTTTAAAATTAAAATTTTCACGCTATCTTAGTCTAGTTTAATTTTTTTAATCATTTTTATGCTAAGCTAGATGATCCTACGCTAGAAGCCTAGAACGGAGGAACTTAACGATCCTAATGTGTTACAAAGTATTCATAACCTACACGTTATAACCCTTTCTCCAATTTTTTTTTTTTTTTTTATCACGTTCTCATTCTTTATTTCTCATTTGTTTTAATAATATTTTTCCTTCTTTTCTTACGTAATACTACTATTTATATTTATATGTGAAGTAAAGCAATGTTAAAATAGGAACCAAAAAAAAAGTTGATACTAACCAAATGTTAAAATGAAGATATCTACGTGACTACGGCATGAACAAAAACTTCAGCTGTCCATAATTTACAATTTACATTTTGCATTTCATACAAAATCCTAAACCACAAATTTAAAAAATAGGCACAGCTAAGACCACTAGAAATTTAAACACAAATACAAAATGTTGAATTTAAAAAAAAAATTAATTGAATCCTATTTTTCACGATAAAATTGAAGCCCAATCGATCTCGTAAGAGGGACACTTCCCAAGCATAAAGTTATCATTCCAAGGCATAGGCGTCTCTACACACATCTCCGGCGCCATCATATCCGACGCCGGCGAACCCGACCCGTCACTCTCGCCCGACCCGGAATGTTGATGTGGCGCCGGCTGCTCAACTGAGGAAGGCGAGGCTTTAGCTCGTTTCCTCGATGTTCTCTCCGTTTTGCCCGGCTGATTCTTTGGCTCAGCTAAAATGGCTTCGAGCTTGGCGTCAACGGCGGCTTGAATAGGTCCGTAGTTTTTGCCGGAATCAGACGGAGACGAGCCAGTTTGGTATCGGAGGGCCGGAAAATTGAGCCGAGCCGATTCGCCGCGTAGCTTGAACGCGGCACGATCGTAAGCCAACGCGGCTTCCTCAGCCGTGTCAAATGTTCCGAGCCAAAGCCGGGTTCGGTTCCTGGGTAAACGGATCTCAGCGACCCATTTACCCCAATGCCTTTGCCTCACTCCACGATAGAGTTTAGCCGGCTTTGAGACCGAACCGGAACCAGAAACCGGTCCCGGTTGGGTTAGAAAACCCGGGTTCGGGTCGATAAAATTGAGCATACAGTGGTTGTCTTGGTGGGTGTAAGTGAAACCGTTTTGGTAATGGAACTGAGATTGGTAGTTTTGATCGGGTTGTTGAAAATCCGACCCGAATGAAGATGGATAGGTCTTGGATCCGGGATCAATATCCAGGTAGGATCCGGAATCGGGTTGGGTTGTGGGAAAGAAAGAGGCATTTTGAGACTGAGGATTATAGTAAGAGGAAGAAAAGAGGTCGTTTGGCGCAGACGCAAATGCAGCGTTTGAAGACGCAAACGTAGAGTCTGAAGCAGACGTGGAAGCACTTTTGTAAAAAGGTTGAAGTGCTTCCATTAGTTCGCCGCCATGGCCGTTGCTGAAGAAATCAGCCATCGGAGTTTCCTGAAACACAAAAAGAGTATACTACAAGAACAAAATATTATATAAAAAATGGTTTAAAAACAAAAGACCTGTCTTTTTAGAAAAAAAATTCAAAGACTGTTTTTTTTTGTTAACAGAAATAAAATTTTATCAAAGAGGCTTGAAATAAGCAACCTCCATTTGATCAAAACTAAATAAATTTATCCACACAAATAAATAAAAAGAGGATCAAACTTGAGGGAACTTAAAAATGCCCATGAAGTTGATCAACTCTATAAATCAACAAAAAAAAAAAAAGAATATTAAATAACTAAAAAATATTTTGGAAAATAACGATGGATCTCGTTTTCTGGAAAACACCTGACCGTTTCAGATACGATTTTTTTTGCTGTTGGCCTAAATGTTGTGTTTTGGTTGAATTTTGACAAAATTTAAACCCATAAAGCAACACTTCATAAGAAAATCGTGGTTAGATGATGGTTAACAGAAAGAAGCAGGGATTTGCAGGAGGAGGACGTTTGTTTGTTTTTGAAGAAAATAAGAAGAGAGAAACCCTAATTTCACTCCAAAATTAATCTTTCAATTTTTTTTTCTCTCACTCACTTACTCACGCTATCTCTCTCTCTCTCTCTCTCTCTCTCACTCACTCTTTCTCTCTCTCTCTTGGGAGAAGCTCTCGACCTCACCTTGAGGATACCAACTCAACTCACCCCATTTATATAGAGGGTCCTCCAATGAAGAAATACTAAAATATTGCAATCCTATTATAATGTATTTGACTGGCCCTATATAAGAAACATAGTTGATCTAGAATTATTAGAATTTGAAATATTAGATAACTTAAGACTTGGTCCAGCGATCGATCGAATCACCTATCCATACTCACTAAAATCAAGCCTAAAAAGCCAAAGAAATCTTCCCAAAAACGAATTGTCTGGTGTATCTCGAAAATATTTTCCGAACAACATTTATTCACAATAACTCGTTGCAGTAATTCATCGAATTTGTAATGCTCCGACCACCACCGTTACTGAACTCCACGCTCTCTTTCGACCTCTTCACATGCACCACCATATACCAAATTTTGAGATATTACATAATTTATTTCACATAGTTATTCAAATTGTTTTTTAATGCTCGATTACTCGGTAAATTTACGTGAGACAGTAACTAACATGAATAAACAATACCACAATTGAAGTGGAAAATTTTAAGATTTCGTACATTAAGGTGACTACGTTTTCAAACTTTTTTTGATGATTCTTATTATAGCGCTAAAGTTTGTGACAATCTCTCGGCTCTTGGACTCATGAAGATTGAAGATTCTAGGCCTCGGAATTAGGGTTAACGGAACCGTTCGGTTGGGTTATTTCGGTTAATGAAAATTTCACCAAAATTAACCGAAAAATTACGGTTCGGTTTTCGGGTGATTCGGTTCTCGGATGATTCGGTTTTTAAAAGTTTTACCGAATATAAACAAAATTTCTGGTTTTTGTGTTGAATATTGGTTCAAATTGGGTAATTTTGGTCGTACTTGGTTTATTCTGTTTGGTTATGTTATTCGATTCAAAATTTTACATATATTTTCGTAAATTTGGTATAATCTGGTATTACTCGGTATAAATCAATTTGGGAAAATTAAAAAAAAAACCCAAAGAACCGATCGGTTCGGCTCTAACCGATAATCGATCCCAATTTTCAAAACTATCGATTGGTTCAAACCAAACAGAAACCAAAAAGTTCGGTTTGGCTCGGTTCGGTTCAGTTAAAATTCACAAGCCTAGAAGATTCCATGCATATGAGAAGTTTAAGGTCACTTGTTGTAACGCCCCGACCACCACCGTCTATGGACCCCACACCCTCTCTCAGGCTGTGGACCCCACCCTTGTCCGACGGCTGATTCGCTAGTCCGGGAGGCTCGCAAGAGTTGTTTACTGGCCCTACAAATCACCACATGATCTTTTCCCGTGTTTTGTCCTTACTTACACGGTACCGCGAATCACTTCTCGGTAGATCATATATCCTTCTATCGCTCCAGCTTAAGCACGCTTAACTCTAGAGTTCTCTCTGGACAAGTGACCGAAAAAATAATTGCACTTTGGTGACATAGGTAGCTAAATCAATTCTTATAATCATCGCCACATGCATCACCATGTACCAAAATTCGGGATGTTACACTTGTCTTAAATGCTACCACTTGGCCGCATGGTTTACTATTTGGCATGCATTCTCATTTCTATGCCACTTTACGGTTACTTTCATTTTCTTTTGGCGACAATTGTAGAAAAAAATATTTGGGAGGAAAAGTGTCTACAAAAAGTATTCACATCCCATAAATACTGCATTTCGGGATAGATATTATACTATTAAGATTTATTTTACTTAGTACTAGATTGGTTTCCGTGCGATGCACGGATTTCAACATATAATTATGTTGTTAACATTTTTAATTGAGGCCTAACTATTTAAAAAAAAAACTAAATAAAACTAATTAAAATTTACAATAATTTATTTGAGTGATAGAATATTTCAAATTGAGAATATAAGTTTATTTCATTGAGAAACGACATTTTTGGACTATTAAATATTTTTGATTCTTCATATTAATTCATAACGGTTTTTTTTTTACTTGTTTAAAATTCATAGATTCAATTAACAATAATAAAACTGAAACAAAATTGGTTATACCAAATCAGATAGAGATATTGTTTTTTGAATTCTTCTTCTCTTTTTTATTAAATTTTTATTTTTCAATTTTGTTTCTTCTTGTTTCACGTTTATATTTAAAATCTTTAGATAAACATATCTTACATTTTTTTCTTCCACTATTACAAAATATAATATGACTGGATTTCTTATTAAAAAATATTCTATCATAATTAATTTGAAATGTTTGTTTTAAAATCTTTCAAACGTTCCATAAAGCCAACAAATGGATTGTTAGTAAAAAATATTTAAGAAAACAAATGGTAAAATGTTAAAATAAGCAAATTAAAATCTTCCTGCAATGGAGTCTTGCTTCATCCTGTCTCCGATATTGCAAGTGATTTGTAAGCTATTAATTTTTTGTTTGTTACAATTTATAAAATAAAATTTGATAACAGAAATATTATACATGATAAATCAAAATATAATGAACCACACTTAAACCATAAATCTTTAGTTATAAATTGTTAAAAAAATTATAAATATATATGTTTAAAAGTGTAACATAATTTCTAGTTGAAATATAAATTAGTTTGAATCTAATAACAGATATACACAACGAAATTGAATTATAAAATGTAAGAACAATAAACAGGAAATTAATCATGACTACAAATTTGAATAAATGAAAGAACAAAAGATTTTGAATTAAGTTATGACACTTACAAAATTCAATAACTACAATTTTGATGAAGAAGAAGAAGAAGAAGAGATGAAATCAATTCAATCAGATAAAAAGAGATTAATATAATTGATCGGAAACTTAATCGAAATATACTACCATATAAAAAAGAATAATTGATCGAAAACTTAATCGAATTTGTTGTTGCTTCCTTCTTTACAATATCCGCCTATGATCTTTTTTTTTTTTTTGTGGTCATCAATCTGAATTTCATCTCTTTGTATTTGATTTTTTATCTTTTATGAACCTAAGAATTGAATATACAACAAGCAAATTGAATTATAAAATGTAAGAAATTAACAATAAAAAAGAAAATTTGGCATGACAAAAAGATTGAAGAAATGAAAGAAAGAACTTACTTAGAATTGTGAGATCAAAAGAAATATTAACATCATAAATAACGGTTTCTAAATTGAAATATTTGTTAATTGCTTCCAAACCTACAAAAGTGACATAAAAAAAAAGAAGTTGAAACACCATTAGTTGAATAAAAATTGTTATAGAATTTATATAATTATTATGTGGAACTTTAAATATGATTGTTATGAGAAGTTTGCCTTACTATTTGGTATTTAGAGGGAAAATTATACTCTAATATCACAATTGTGCTGAATAAATACCATTTAATTGTATTAACACAATGGGAGTTATGTTTGACCAGAAAAAAAGGAATGAGAGTTACAAATACATTTTAATTTGTAGGGGTTTTGATGTAGAGAGACAACATGGACTAAATACTCTAATTTCTTATACTCATAAAAAAATTCAAAATAGGGTGATTATACTTTTTGAATATGAATTTGTAATATTCTTTTTGTTTTCATTTAATATCATAAAAGACATTTGCTACAATAACCTTAAAAATATGAGAAATAGCTAAGATAACCTATTCAGATTTTTCATAAATTTTGAAAGACATTTCTCTATATTAACCTCAAATATATTATTTATTACATAAATACTAAAGATAATAATTAAAACTAATTAATTTTTTTATTTAAAAGAAAAACGGAAAATAAATTAAAAAGGAAATGCAATCAACTTAAATAAAACAAACATTAAAAACAAATCAATTTATGAAAAAGGACAACGTAATCTTTCAATAAAAGGAAACCCCTTTTTGAAAAACCATCGTCGTTGTTTTGATTAGGGCTGGGCAAAAAATTTGGATCCGAAAATCCGAACTAGTACCGAACCGAAAATATCTGAATCGAACCCGATCCGAATTTTTAAAATACCCGATCGGATCCTAAATTCCTATACCCGAAGAACCGAACCCGAACCGGTACCGAACCGAGAACCGAATGGGTATCCAAAATACCCGAAGTGTAATTATATACCCAAATATATTAATTATATTTAGACTTGATATAACCCAAATACCCAAAATTACAACTATAAACCCGAATATATTAATTATTTTTTGGGTATTTCGGGTATGTTAGATATATTTTCGATATTATGGGTATAACGAATACACCTATTTTGTTTTTTTCTGGATTTTTCGGGTATTTTGGATACTTTGGTTTGAAAGTATATTGGTTTTATTGAAATGAATATTCATGTTTTTGTGTTTTATCTCGGATTTCGGGTTTTTTGGGGTTTTTCGGGTATTGTGGATACTTTTGGATACCTTCGGATCCAGATCCGAACATATCCGAAAAATTTCGGATTTAAAAAAAAATACCCGATCCGATTCGAACCCGAAGCGAACCCGATCCGAATTTTTAAAATGCCCGATCAGTACCTAAATCTCTAAACACGAAATACCCGAAATCTGAAATACCCAACCCGATCCCGATCCGAGGATCTGAATGTCCACCCCTAGTTTTGATAATACTTTTCTTTTCTTCATAAGCCATTTTTTATTTTTATACTACTAAATCTACAAAATAACAAAGGCATCAACGATCAAATCTCTTATATGTAGAGTTTTCCAAAAGCTGCCCACCTTATTATTCTCTTACAAAAATCGTAACTTCTCTTATCTTTTCTTTTTCTATTTGTGTTAGGATTGATTATGTTTCTAGATTGTGTTCCTTATATTACTTTTTTTTTTTTGTAGATTTACTCGCTTTACATCTTAAAAGCCATGGCAAAAAAGGAACAAAATCATACCCTGAGTTTTCAGGATTCAAAGCTTATGGAGATTCAGGTAACTAAAAAAGTTTTAATGTAGAAGATGAATAACATATGAAGTCTGCCATATTTTGGCAGCCTTTTAAGTCTACGTATTTTGATAAATTTCATAGGTAGACTTATGTAAAGTCTCCAAACACTCGGTAGACTTGCATAAAGTCTAAAAGTTTTTTGCATACTTCAAAAGCCAATCTCGCAGACTCATATTTTGTCCACTGACATTCGATAGACTTTCATGAAGACTGCATGTTTTTCAGTAGACTTCAATAGCCAATCCCGTAGACTTATGTTTAGTTTGCACACATTCGGCAGACTTTCTTGAAGTCTACATGTCCTAGGTAGACTTCAAAATATGATCACGTACCATGATTACAAGTCTACAGACAGTTGGCAAACATTCATGAAGTATACAAAATTTCGGCCGACTTCAAAAAGTAATCTCGCAGACTTACTTTCGGTTTGCAGATGATTGTCAAACTTGCTTGGAATCTAAATGATTCGGACAGACTTCAAAATCCTAGCCGGCAGACTTACATTATGCCTGCATATATTAGGTAGACTTGCATAAAGTATGCGTGTTTTTGGCGGATTCGAAAACTCTATCCGCATACTTGTCGCAAGTCTACGAGATACTATTTTCAAGTCTGCTTAGAATGTGCAGACTATAGGAAAGTCTGTCGAATTTTTGCAGACTAACTATAAGTCTGCCGGCTCGGATTTTGAAGTCTGTCAAAAACATGTAGACTCCACGCAAGTTTGCCAATCATCTGCAAACTGAAAGTAAGTCTGCGAGATTAGTTTTTGAAGTCGGCCAGAATTTTGTAGACTTCACGAATGTCTGCTGAGTATCTGCAGACTCATAATCAGTCTGCGAATATTTGATTCTGAAGTCTACCAAAAACTTGTAGACTTAGTTGCCAATTGTTTGCAGACAAAACATAAGTCTGCGGGTCTGGATATTCTAGTCTACCAAAAACTGTAGACTTCATATGTCCGCGGACTAAATATGAGTCTGCGGGATCGTAATCTAAAGTCTGCCAAAATATGTATACTTTATGCAAGTCTACCAAATAAAAATGAGTCCGCCGACTATTTATAAGTTCGTAGAATATGATTAATATCTGATTTGTTTTTCTATATTTTAATATCTGGCAGGAAATTGGTGAAGTTCATTAAAGTGTACGCCCATACTTGAAGCGTTTGTACGAACCCATCTAATGTGTACAAATTAGCATTCAAATTTACACGCTTCACTGATTCAATCAGCCGCTTGAAAGTCTCTCTGCCCCAAGGATATTTCTCAAATTTGGGCAAGTCAAAAACCATATGAGCAAATGCAAAAGGAAGCTCCTTTTTATCATCCTCGCCCACGATAAAAGTTGCTAAAATAGACAAATACGTAAAGCGAATTTTGTCTTCTGATGACCAAGAAGAAATGTCTTCTAAAGCCCCCTTCAACTCTCTCTTGTAAGGGCTTTTCCTGCTAACTTTCAACATTTTCCACAATTTTTAATGCGCATTGGTGTCTACAACATCTTCACTCTCAGGAAAAGGTGCCCAATTCAAAGTCGTTATGTCTTCAAACTCCGACAAAGAGAACCGAACCGGTGTATTTCCAAACAAACACCACATCTCATGCTTCTCCTTGAAAGTAAGTTGATCCACAAGAAGATGCTCGACGATCTTAGATGACCAAGTGAACTTATTGTCAACGAACCGTGTAACTACTCCTAGAGAAGAATCACGAATGTAGTTCCACACTTCTTCTTCAACAGCATTTTCAACTTCTTCTAGAAACTCAGTCTTACTATGGTAGTTGATGCTTTTTTAGGTTTTGGCTCACAACCACGTGAATACAATCGTAATGGAAATCCTGAATCCAAATTTGTTTGAATCGACATTCTGCAAAAACATGAATCAAATAGATTAAATTCAAAACTCTATATCAAGCGACCAACCAACATTAATAAAAGGCATAAAAGAGCAAAAAGAAACGACACTACTATTTATCTATACAAGTAAACAAAAATCCATTCAAACGCAATGTTAATCAATAACAAATAGAAAAAAGATACATTCATTATTAGTCGCTACATTAATTATTGTTATCTAACTCCATTTTAGCGCAAAAACAACAACATAAGCTTTGCAAGAAGCAAAAAGGATCAGAGAAGAGAATGGTTCAAATACTTACTTGAATAGAAGAATTGAAGAAAGTCACCAAAGAACAATGGTTCAGAAAAGATGGATCAATTTCGTGAACATAATAAATTATCAAAACCAGCAAGTATTATTCCAATTGGGGTGAGAGAACAGGCAAAACACTTCAACATGAATAACTTATTACAAAGTGGTGTAAAGAACACATTAAACTACACCGAAGGAAGTTCAACACTTCAAAAAGGAAGGCTAAATATCAGTATAAATTGTCTACGTAGAAACTTCATTATAGTTCATGAACACTAGGAAGCTAACGAGAATATTGCAGCACTTCATTTCAATAAAAAAAATGTCTCTATTTTTAAGAAAATGTGAGGTGAGTGTGAATCAGTAAAAAATGTCTCTGTTTATAAGCAATTGTTTATCAGCCACCAGTTTCTTTCACACTCATGTGATTAACAAAAGGTCAATGAAATTTAACATATTCTACTAACTTTAATCAGATAAACATTGAATCATTCACCAAATACTGTTGCAGTCAGCAAAAAAAACGTATCAAACAAATAAATAAACTTTCCAATGTAACTGAGCACAAAAACAATAAGGTAAAGATAACATACCTGTTTCAACTCTCCGAGACGTCGAAGAGCAGAGGTTCGAATTCGGAATTGCAGAAAAATTGAAGAGCAGAGATTCAAAATCGAAGAGGAGAGATTCGAATTCGGAGACAAATGAAAAGGGTTCACGATTACAAACAAATATGATAGGGAAATCGTGATGCCCACAGCTGAGACGTCTAAGAAGAAACTCAGAGACATCGGCGACGAAGCTTGTAAAACTGGAAAAAAAATTGATTTAGGGTTAAAACTATAGAAATACCAAATTTCGTTTTTTGATTAATTATTATTTGATTTTCTGTAAATAATGATTATTTGATAAAAAAGAATTTGAAAATAAAATTATAAAAATGGTAAGGGTAATTTAGGAATTATATAATTATTTAAGTGATTAGTAGGTTATGTGATTAATAATATATTTGATGGGTTATTCTGACCATTTTATTTTTAAAATAGGTTATTTTGGGTAATTTTCTCATATCATAATTATTACAACATTCAATTTGATAATAGGGNATATATATATATATATATTAAAGATGTCAAGTAGAGCAATAGTAAGAGAGTGAAAACTTTTTTTTGTATATGGAGATGATTGATCTTAAGATGAACTGTTGTAGTTAAAATGAATTAATATTTTATATGTTCTTTTATAAAAGATGCCAAATGGACCAATATGGAGAGAATGAAACCATTATTTTATATATTGTTTTCATTTACTATCATATTTATTATAACATTCAATTTGATAATAGGGTGATGATAATGAGGTGATTTTTTTTTTAAATGTTTTAGTTAAGATAAAATGTTGTATTTAAGATGAAATAATATATATATATATTTTTTTAAATAAAAAATGTCAAGTAGAGCAATAGGGAGTGAGTGAAAACCTTTTTTTATATATGGAGATGATTTCTTTTTTTTAATATTGTAGTTAAGATGAAACATTGTAGTTAAAATAATTTTTTTTTTAAAATGCCAAGTGAACCAATAGCCAAGTTACAGAAAGGCTGAGGCAAGTGTTTAAATATCACTAACCCTTTTAAATGCCTTTTGGCAATATTTTAGACTTTTAATATAAAGAAAAATTCAGTAACTTTTTTTGTTTTAATGCAATAATTTTGTTGCTAACCAAATCCGGTAATTATAGAGCCTCTTACCGCTCCGGCCGTCAACGAATACCGTTGGCGTGAGAAACTGAAAAATAATGAAAAAAAATTAAGGAGTTGAGTAATAATGATTTGAGTGATAAATTAAGTTGGAAGACAGAGGAGTCACGTGGGGTACGGGAGAAGCACGTGATCTCAGGCGCAATTCGCTGCTAATGTTAAATTGGACTTTACGTTGGCTAGGGATGTCGATTAGGGACAAATTCCGATGGCCGGTCCGGCCCTGAAAAATAGTGGGTTTGGACATAGAAATATAAGCTCAAAAAAATTTGGGCCTTTCGGGTTAAACCTGTTCGGATTAGTGTGTTTTTTGGGTTTAGCCCGAAAAGTCTAAAACTTTACATTTTAATTAGTTACAGATTTTATTTAAAAATTTATCTTTCTAAAAATAATAAAATTTACTTTGAGTGCCTTAGCGTAAGATTATTTCTTTATATATATTTACTTTTAGTTTAATTATTTGATTATGTATGTCTTATTAAATTTGGATTCGTTTATTATAGGATTTCAAAACGTATGAAAAATGTACCATTATAGAAGAAGGAAAGTCTAAATTGACTATATACTTAGAAGATGATAGGTTGGAACTGACTTTTTATGAAGACATAGATGTTTTAGAATGGTGGAAGTGTCAGTCATAACGTTATGATGAGTTAGCTCGTATGACATGTGATGTTCTAAGCATTTCAATAACTACAGTGGTATCAGAGTCTACATTTAGTATTGGTACGCATGTCTTAGATAAATATAGAAATCGTCTTTTACCAAAAAACGTTGAAGCACTGATTTGTACACGCACTTGGTTGGATGGGTTTACGTTTCGTGATCCATGTACCATTATCATTCATCCATATTTACTTCATATTTTTAAAATCATTATCTATAGACTTTCAATGACATTTCTATATGATTATACATGTCAAAACTTAATATTATTTTACTTTTTTTTTTAATCTGTAGCTCTTGATGGTGATGAAGATTTAGAAGACGATGAAGGAGATTCTAATCTAAACTCTACTACCTAGATTTGAAATGTTTTGATTTTATGTTTTTTTGGTAATACAATTTATTTGAATTTTATTTATTTTTTTGTCAAACTTTTGCTTTTAAATTTAATTGGATTTGATATAATATTTTTTTTTTAATTATTTTTCATTTGAGAATTGTGAATTTTTGTGTTTGTAAAGAAAAGCCCGAAAAAACCCTAGAGCCCTGTCCGAGCCGGGCCGGGCCAGGCTCAAATATATGCGGACTTTACGGGTTTCAGGCCGGGCCAGACCTGCCCGATTGACATCCGTAACGTTGGCGTCGTCTCGAAATCAAGACTCACGCTTGGCCTCGGCGCGTGTGTGTGTGTTTCTGTTTTCCTTATCGTTCTCTCTTTCCTTTTATGCTTCTTTGAATTTGTTACATTTGCCCTATAACTAACTATATTTATTGACATTACAACTTTTGTTTTTTCGAGGCACCGGAGAAGATATCCTAAATTAGCCTATTATTGTCTGAGAGATAATTGCATCCACAATTATTTTTTGAAAGTTTTTTTACGGCACTTTCTGTTTTTTTGTCTTCTTTTGTGTCAAATGAAAATTTTGCCCCTGCTTCATATTGGTCTTTGTACTATACACTGTTGATTCACGCAGTACTGTACACGAATACAACTGGAAAGTCAACACGTGTACAATAAAATAAGTGTTAGTTTTCCAATTAAGTTTAGAAAGTGATAAAAACTTTATAAAACTTTCAAAAAGTGACAGTGAATGCAAAAACCCATTGTCTGATACTTATCTGCTATAGCCTATAAGACTGAACTAGGAATTTTGAGTTTTGGTTAGACTGAATTTAAAAGGAGAATTTTGCAAAATTTGTCAATTATTTGAAATTTTATAAGTTTTTAGCACTTTCTCAAAGTGATATTAGAAAATAGAAAATAGTACGACGTGTACGTAAGTAGATGGTACATGATGTGACAATAAAAGGGTATAATTGTCATTTACTCTGTAGAAGACAAAAAAGTGAAAAAACCAAAGAAAACTCCAAATAAGTGAACAAAGGAAAGAGTAAAGTGGAAAACTTTCTCTCTGGCCCATTTATCGAGACATCCTAAAACAAAAAACTTTCGCCCTCTTCTCGGCGGCCCCGCCATTCGTTGCAATCGGTGTTGTTTCACCGGTGAGATATCTTCTGGTGAAGTCCATCCTCATCTCGACTTGGATTACATTTCCTCACCGTCTGATTCTCTCCAATCAACTTTCCTCAAATCCATGGTGAAATATCATGCAATCAATCATGAAGCAGCCATTGACTAATCTCCAGTCGTGGTTTCAGTCAACAACCTTGGAGATGTCTCTGCCAACGCGTCGGTAGCCACAGGAAGCGCCGATTCAGCGGTTAATTTTGTACCAGCCACCGTTGTTATAGCTCCAGATGCAAATTCGACAGGAAACACTACGACTTCCTTCGTACCTTCTCTAGGAGCTTGGGTAAAGCCGCTAAGTTTATTCCATAAGTGGAATCAAATCTTCAACCTCCTCCACTCATGCCTTCAATGTCCAGAAAAAAATCAATCGGACAAAGGGATTCCACCACCTGCTTTTAAAGAGGATGGACAGTTTCATTTTCCTTGGGCTGCGAAGATGGACCCAAAGCTCTGAAATTTTTACCGTGTCACATCTCCAACCTACCTGGAAGATGGTACGCCCATGATTGAAATTCCAAACCATGTCTTGCTGCAGGGACTCGAAAACCAGAAAGAGTACGTGATTGGTCAGTTCTTCCGTTGCAACACGCCTTCAGGAGGTCTCATTCATGCTGTTGCAAATCGGATATGGGCTAAGAAGTGTAAGATTCTTACACGTAAATTAGGTGAATCATCATATTTGTTTCACATTCCTGATGCTTCCACTAGAGCTTGGGTTCTACAACGGGGCTTATGGCATGTTGATGAATGTTTATTGTTTGTTGCCCTTTGGACTCATGAATCAACTTTAGCTATGCCTGAAATCAGTTTTGTCCCTATTTGGGTTACTCTAAAAAATATCCCAAGTCGTCTGTATTCTCATGTAGGGATTAGTTGGATAGCTTCAGGGTTAAAGGAACCATCGCTCACTGAAAAGCCTAGGTTAGACCCGACGTTGATGGGAGAGGCTAAGATATTGGTTGAAGTAGAGTTAGATAAAGGTTTCCCTCATAGGATTGCGGCTAGGGATAGGAAAGGTATTGTCTCCTTGGTGGATGTAGAATATGCTTGGAATCCATCTAAATGTGATAGATGTGGGCAGCTAGGTAATAAGGAATCAAGATGTCTTCTACAACATCCATCGAAAGTCGTTACTAAATCACATGATGAGACAATGCTAGCTACCGTTGCATCAAATGTAGTGGTAACAAGCTCTGAAACAGTTGCGACAAACACTATATTGGCCACAAATGCACAAGCTACTCCTGCAAGAACTACTACCAGCCCCATTGTATAGGCTCAGGCCATTGATATTTCAGTCATTGCTAATGAAGCACTTGCTACTACCATACCCACTTTAGTTTCACCATGTGATGAGGTGGAGCCAGCAACTCCAATTGCTTCTTCACCCACTTATGAATTAGTACATGCCAACACTACTCCTTCCTTTGGTTTGCCTCCTACTTTGGTAACTGTTTCTACTCCTCCTCAATCAGATTCATTGGCTTATGAAATTGTGCAAGGGAATGTCTTTGGTGGCAAGTTTGCCGCTTTAGACTCGAAAATTTTTACAGGTTATGAAATTGGAGACTTCTCAATAAAGACTCGAGTAGGAAGGCCAATTAAACCGACATAAAAAGTCCAAGAAATGCAATGGACTTTAATTTGAGGGAGGGGTAAAAGGGGACGTGGTGGTAGAGGCGGACACAGTTCAACATCATAGGAGTCCTACGAGAGTTTTCTCTGGAACTCCTAGGTTTAATATTTCTTGATGCAATTTTTTTTTTTTTTATAATTATATTCATATAGGCCACATTGGTACTTCTGCTTTAAGCATGATATCATATTAGACCGTCCCTTCTAGCATGTTTTGGATGCTTTGGAATTCTAGTGAAGATGTTATCTTTCATAGCAAATGACTTTTTTTATAATATGTAGGGAACTTATTTTCCTCGAGAAATATCACATAGTAACATATCCCCCAAAATGTTTATCTCATCCCGGATCCTTCTAATTTCAAAGTTAAACACGCAAATTCCCCCAATTTCAAAGTTAAACATGTATTTCCACCTAAACCGTTGGTTTGAATGGTTAGGGAGCTTAACTGGATACGAAACCACCTAAATCGAGACCAGACCGAATTTAAAACCCGACCCAGGTCGATACCCGATCCATAAACCCGACCCGGGTCGATATCTGATCCATAAACCCCCAAAATGTTTACCTCGTCCCATATCCCCATAATTTTAAAGTTAAACACGTGAGTCTTCCCAATAAGAAAGTTTAATACATATTTACCCACATAATAAAAGTTTGAAACTTAAAACCACCCATACTATCAAATATACAAAACTATTATAAATTTTCAAAGAAATCCAAAGTAATCTAAATTAATATTTAAATTTTCGGAATTAAATTGAAATATAAATTAAAATGAACCTTTTTATTAATATTACACCAAATTAATCTGTTTGGCAACATGAATAGTTTCACATAAATTATAACCTTAAATATACTGTTTAATAGTATAGATAATAGAAATTTTAATATATTTTCTTAATATGTGTGAAATAACCTTAAACGACTTATATTCTAAAACGGAGGGAGTATATTTATACAAAAAATGAATCGAGAAGATAGCTCTTCTTGTGACTCTTAGTTGTGAAAACTTTCTTGTCATCATTGTAATCTATATTTAATAATGGTAAAGAATGTCGAACGGATATTGTAATATCATAAAAAAAAAAACATATATGTTGGTCACGTGTGTGATTTGGTCATGAATCATGCTTTCCTAACTAAATATTAAAATCTAGAAATATTTCTATTATCATATAATTAATTGTGTAGTGATTTGCTGAGGTGTCGGCTCCTCGGCGAGTTTCAGAGCGTTTTGCTTAAGTGTCATTATTTAAAAGACTTTTGTTTATGTGTCGAAATTCACTTAAAACGAACCAATTTTTTTCCAAACGGACCAGAATCAAAACAAATCGAATCCAAAATTTGGTTTGATCGGTTTAAACTTTAATCGGAAAACCAATTGTCGATTTTTTGTTATTTTTAAAATTATATCAATTTTTATGATTTGCGTATATACGATATTATACGATGTTGAGATGAGCGTATCTTTTGGTTTGATTTTTTACCCGGTTTTTTTATCACGTTGTCCTTGTTTAACCAATATAATGATTTCCCTAACAAAACTTTACAAAACCCTAATCGTTTTCTTTCAATATGGCCCATAGCTAACCCCTTTAAAAAATGGCCTGTAATCCCACGTTATAGCGATAAATAGCGTTTGTCGTCTCTTATTTTTGTCATTCGGCATAGCCGCGATATTGAATTGCTATTTCCTTCATCATTGTTTTTGAATGGTTTGGTTTCTGTTTCTATATCTAAATGATGTTTCTGATATACATGTACATGGGTGTAGATTTCGTTTTTCTCTTCAGATCGTCTACTCTTGGGGTTTTGATATGAACTAAACGGTATGTTTCCAATTCTTTTTCTGAATTTCGTGTATTTTTTAGATATTTTTGTTAATAGTTTGCGAATTCGCGTTTCGTTATATTTTTTCGGTGAATAATGTCTTCGTATAGCTTTCATAAACATATGACTTGGTGATTTACCCTAGATACAAAAAGAACTAATGGAGATTAATATGCTTTAGGTTTTGTTTGATATTTCCTATCATTGTATGTGTTTTCAATATATGGCACATATCACAGAAACGAAGAAAAGTTTGTGCGAAAACAACATGGCCGAAACGACGGTCAAGACACGACTCAAGAAAAAAACTAAGAGGATCAAGACAAAAGAGGTTAGTTCCTTATTTTAATTGTATTGATTTTAAATTCATGTCTTCTAACCAAATCGTGTTGAAACATTAAGTTTTGTTTTGGTTTGTTTTGATTTGGTTGTTGGTTTGATCAGATTTAAAAACCATAATAAAAGTAAAGCTAGAGAATGTTATTCTAATTTTCATCTTCAAATAAAGAAGAAGTGATAGTTGTGGTAAAAGAGATTGGTACAATATTACGTAAGTGGTAGTTGTCTATTCGCTCTTTGAATTTGAAAGATTTATATTGCTTTTGTATTCCATGGCTCTCTTTGATATGACATTTTTTATTGGTTCGAAGTTTTTTTTTTTTTTTCTCGGACATGGACTTTGTTTCTGAGACTAGACAAAATTGAGAATCCATACTTTTTTTTTTTTTTCCTTCTTATGTTAGTGGTTTAAAAGGAAGAACAGAAAATCGTTGTATCCCTCTGATGTACGGATTATAGTGGCTAAATACAATGACCTATTGTTGTTTTCGTTTTGATATAATTGTTTGGCTAGCATCCCTCTTATTGGTTTTAGCTTTCTGTATTCTCCGTTTTGGGTGACCCCGTTAATTGTTTGTTTTATAATTTGGTATCGTTGTTTGTATAACATCTTTTCTTATTGGTTAATGTATTCTCGATTTTTTTTGTGACCATGTTACACCGATCCCAATTGATCTGTTTGTTTTTTTTTTTGGATTGGAGATGGTGTGGTGAATTATCTGAAGCGAAGGAGTTAGCTACCGATCGGTTATAAGTGATTGAGGTTCGTTCTTATGTTTTGTTAATTTTTTGTTTGATATTGTCTGTATTTTTATGTTGAATAATCTATTCAATTTTTCAAGTTTTCTTCTTATTATGAATAGAGTTCTGAACTCTGTTGTGATTTAGATGATATTGCTGACTAACTTCACTAATAGTCATCTCGGGGCAAACCATACTTAGCGATAAAAGGTAACAAAAAAACTAAGGGCTCTCATTGTTATTTGTTTGGTGTTTGATTTTGTTGGGGTCGTGACATTAATCTTTTCGGTTGTTTTGTTTGTTTTTGTGTAACTCATTATATTATTCGTATTGGGACTAATGCTAAGTATTCTGATATTAATGTTTGCCGTTGACTGGTAGGATCTGGCGACAATGGTGTAGAACAAATTTGGGTTCTAGAAACTGATATATTGTGGTTTTTACCGGTTTTCAACTATGATATTCGTAGTTTTTATCGAGTCAAATTGTGTTTTTAGAGTTTTTTAGTCATTTATCGAGTTTTCTCAGGATTTTGGTCACTTGAGAAGAAAATGAGCCGTTTTGGGTGTAACTGAGCATTTGGGGATGCATGATCATGCAGAGACGTCAGAAGTTTGGCATTCGAGTAAGGACTTCCCACCGATGGATCGAGCTCAAATTTGGAGACAAGATATATCAATGGATTAGCTTTCATTTGGAAATGGATTGAGCTCATTCCAACGGTGCGATAAAACGTTATGTCAATTTTCGTGAAGACGGTCCCGCCTGGTGAGCAGAAGAAGCATGCGCAGAGATAACTCATCCGCGGGCACCAAAACGACCGATTCAAGAAACCCAGATCGACTGATTTGGTCTCGTAGGCAAAAAGGAAATTCGACTTTTCCTATTTCGGCCCAGATCCACCCAATTTTGACCCTGAACGACTGGAGACCTATTTATACTTATTTTTAGCCACTTTTTAGGTCACGCTTTATTTTCTATTGAGATTTTTGGCTTTTGGCAACTTTGTAAGCTTTGGGGAGACAATTCCTAGACTATGTTCGTTTGAGAGAAGAATTCGAACCCTTTTTGTTTCGTTATTTATTTCTCTTATGCAATTCTATTCATCTATGATATCCGTTCTATTGATCATGTCTGAGTAGTTTGCTTGTTAGGTTTAGGGTTTTCAAAGGTTGGTTGACGTGTGTCATTTTTGCATGCTTTAAACCCCTTATTTTGGTGTGTTTTGTCCTCATTCATACATTCTTTGTAACATATCCATTAATAAGTGTCTCATCTAGCTTTAGGAGTGTGTTTTAGAGTCTTAGGTTGTGCATTTGCATGTACATACCATTTTGAGTCGTTTTCAGGTACTTCTGGAGTTAGTAGGATGTGGAGAACCGACATGGAAGGACAACGGGGCAAGAAAGAAGAAGAAAAGATGACGGAGTCCCTGAGAAGCCGTTTTATCGGCCACCTGCCCGATAAAAGGGACCGATAGAATGCCCATCTCGTGCCAAGAAGATTTGCATCTTCTGTGAAGGTTTTATCGGCCACCTGGCCGATAAACTAACCCGATAAAAAGGAGGATCACCAAGCCAAAGACGTCAAGTTTCTGTGAATGTTTTATCGGCCACTTGGCCGATAAAACAGACCAATAAAGACGAAGTATGGAAGCCGAAGAATTCACGTTTAGTCTGTTTTATCGGCCACTTGGCCGATAAACCCAACCGATAAAAGGGAAGCCTAAATTTTAGAAGTCAAAAACACACGACCCAGCCTCCAAAAACAGTTCCAAAAACGTGTTTTTCACTATTTGACCCACTTTCTCTTCTTCTTTGTCGGCTAGACTTGTATAATAACTGGTTTTTAGACTAGATGCAACAACTTTTGATGACTTTTAACAAAATCTCTTGAGAGAAAAACCTTATTCTTAATTAAAGATTTGAAATCCTTTGAAGATCTAGTGAAGTTTTCTTCAATCTTCTTCTACTTTTCTTCCTACTTTGTTTATGGCTTTCATTTGTATGGTTTATATTTGTGATTTAGCTATGTATGAGTAGTTCTTTTAGGGTTCTTGGGTGAAGTAGATTAGGGTGATTCTGGGTTTGTTCTTGATGTTTAGGAATTAGATTACTTGAAATCCTTGTTCATCAAATGTTCTTAATGCTAGATTGACCTTGATCTAGTTGATCTAGAACCTAGGGAGTTTCATCACCCGTAAGGTGTTGATGAAAATCTTGAACGAATTTAATGAATGCTTTTCATATCTTAGCCAGCAGAAGCTGTAGTCTAAGGTGAATTGTGGCTATTTATACTTGTATTTAATGCTTGTTAGTCATAGAATCGCGAACGGAAGTTTATGACTAAGAAAGGGGTTAATACCACTGACATGGATTAATCTTTAGTGTTTATCTAAGGCCTAAGGAAGTATTTAGTTGAATGCTTGAGCATCTTGAATAGATTAAAGGATCACCCAAGTCGATTGCTTTACCCGAGAATTCGTTTGTTTAAATTTGATATTAAACGTTTTCTTGTTTGCTTTGCTTCTCGTTTTATTGGAATTCATATCGTGTTCTGTCTCTTGTTCAATTTCTGTATGTTTCACTTGTTCGATAAAAACTCAACCCCAATTATTTGCTTAGATTAGATAACATCATGTATTCTTAGTGCATCGTTCTTATTTCCCTGTGGATTCGATCCCAAAGTGCTGCAATGACATGCCATTGATTGAGGCATTGTGCACAACGGGTAATTCTGCGGACCGGAAAAAGTCTACTATCAATTTGGCGCCATTGCCGGGGAGATTAGCAATAGCCATTAGGATTTGGATGCTGTTTGAGACTAAGTTGTTACTAATTTTTTCACTTCGATTTTATCTTTGTCTTGTTTAGGTGCATGAACACGAGATCAAGTGGAAGTGCAAATCTTGTTGAACGTGTTGACAACATACGAGCACTAGAAAGAGCAAACACGAGAGCAAGACAAGAACGGGAGTGACACATTGAAAGGCTAGGTATGGAGGCAGTACAAGAACCTCCAATTGAACACCAAGAAGCTGTTGCACATGGTGTTGGTCACCAAGGTGTTGGTGTGAACCCAAACCACGTACCACGGCCGCCTAGACCCATTGGAGCCGATGATGCTCCAAACACTCATGCTAACCGCCAAGGGATAACTCCACCACCGGTCGAAAACAATAACTTTGAGATCTAATCTGGTATTATCTCCATGGTGCAAGGCAACAAATTCCATGGGTTGGCCATGGAGGACCCATTAGACCACTTGGATCAATTCGATCGCATTTGTGGGATGACTAAGATCAATGGCATCTCTGAAGATGCATTCAAGCTGAGATTGTTCCTTTTCTCTCTGGGAGACAAAGCGCATCAATGGGAAAAGAACCTTCCAACTGGATCAATCACATCTTGGGACCAATGCAAGAAGGCTTTTCTTTCAAAGTTCTTCTCCAACTCAAGGACGTCAAGACTCCGTAATGAAATATCCGGCTTTGTCCAAAGGAACAACAAAAGATTTTGTGAAGCTTGGGAGAGCTTCAAGGGTTGTACCATGCAATGTCCTCACCACGGCTTCTCAGATGAGTCTCTACTCAGCACTCTTTACCGTGGTGTACTACCCAAGTTTCGCATGCTACTTGATACAGCAAGCAACGAGAACTTTCTGGGGAAGGAAGTCAATGAAGGAATGGAGCTTGTGGAGAACTTGGCTCTGAGCGATGGGAATTACAATGAAGACTATGACCGATCTTCGAGAGGAGGCGGTGACTTTGAAGATCAAAGAAAAAAGGAGATGAAGATTCTTAACGACAAAATGAACAAGCTTTTGAATGCTTCTCAAAAGTCTGTCAATTTTGTGGGAGATGTTGATGAAAGCCAAGTAATTCAGTATGATGGGGAAGATGACAATGAGCAAGCCGAAGTCAACTACTTGGGTGGTCAAGGGGGCTACCAAGGTGGCTTCAACCCCAACTATAGGAATCATCCAAATTTCTCCTATAGGAGCAACAATGTGGCAAACCCTCAAGACCAAGTGTATCCTCAACAAAACACTCAAGGTCAAGGTCTCCAACAAAAGAGCTTCATCCCTTCCAACCAGCAACGGAGATTTGTTCCAAGGAACAACTTTCAAAGCAACCAAGGCGGGTTTCAACCTAAGCAACCATCTGCACCACCGGGTTTTGGACAACAAGGGCAAGCAAGCAACACCACTCCACAAGATAACAAAATGAAAAAAATGCTTCAACAACTCTTACAAGGCCAAGCTAATGGAGCAATGGATTTGAGCAAGAAAATGGCAGAAATCCACAACAAGGTGGATTGCTCTTACAATGACCTCAACTCCAAATTCGAGGCATTGTCGTCTAAGTTCAAGCAAATGGAGGGTAAAGGTGTTTCTTCTTCATCACGACCTCAAGGCACTTTACCGGGGAAGCCCGAAGCCAACCCGAAAGAATTTTGCAACACCATTACATTGAGAAGCGGGAAAGAGCTCCCCTCTAGAGAACTTCCCACGACGGAACTACCTGATGGCGTTGAGAAACAAGAAGAAGAGGTGGTCATTGATATGAATGGAGATGAAGTAAATATGGAGAAAAAGAGAAAAGAGACTCTTTTCGTACCACCACCTTACGAGCCCAAGCTCCCATTCCCGGGCCGCTTTAAAAAACAACTCATGGAGAAATACATGGCGATTTTTGACAAGCAAATGGACAAGGTCCAAATGACTATGCCCCTAGTTGATGCTTTCCTACTAGTCCCTCAATACAACAAGTTCCTTAAAGACGCAATCAAAGACATAACGAAAGAGCTGGAAGGGATGGTAATACTTACCCATGAGTGCAACGCCATCATTCAAAAGAAGATTGTGCCAAAGAAACTTGGAGATCCGGGAAGCTTTACACTACCCTGTGCTCTAGGACCTCTTGCCTTCAACCACTGCCTTTGTGATCTTGGAGCAAGTGTGAGCTTGATGTCGCTGTCAGTTGCAAAACGCCTCGGTTTCACCCGTTACAAAGCCTGTAGAATCTCTCTAATTCTAGCGGACAGGTCGGTGAGACACCCAGTTGGACTACTTGAGGACTTGCCTATCATGATCGAGAATTTTGTGGTGCCTACCGACTTTGTGGTTCTAGAAATGGATGAAGAACCCAAAGATCCTCTTATCTTTGGAAGACCGTTCTTAGCCACCCCCGGTGCAATCATCGATGTAAGGAACGGAAAAATTGACCTCCACTTGGGCAAAGACGATGTTCTTCAATTCGACATCAATGATGTGATGAAAAAGCCCACGATAGACGGTCAAGCCTTCTACATAGAGGCTATGGAAGAATTGGCGGATGAACTACTAGAAGAGCTAGCATTGGAAGATCATCTCCAAGTGGCACTAACTAAGAACCAAGGAGAACATGGGTTTCTTCATGCTGAGAGTGTTGAGTACGCAAAGATACTTGACTCGCACAAAGCACTTGTTGGGGAGAGTTCATTCTTGGAACTACAACACGAAGAACCTGTCGATTTGGAACACAATGCAAGTGCTTCAGATATTGACTTCATGAGTGCTTTGGATGTTGATCTTGATGACGAGCGAGAAGCTAGCAATGGTGAGACTAGCTTTGATGATGACTGGAGTGAGCTGAAATCCCCAAAGGTGGACCTCAAACCGCTCCCAATTGGACTGAGGTATGCGTTCTTAGGTCCGAACGAGTCTTACCCGGTGATAGTTAATGATGAACTTAGTGAAAATGAAATTGTCACCCTTTTGAAGGAGTTGAAAAAGTTTAGGAAAGCCATTGGATATTCGCTAGATGATATTAAAGGAATTTCATCATCTCTTTGCACACATATGATCCATTTAGAAAATGAATCGATGACTTCTATCGAGTATCAAAGAAGGTTAAATCCTAATATAAAAGAGGTTGTCAAGAAAGAGATTCTTAAGCTTTTAGATGCGGGGATCATATACCCTATCTCTGATAGTACTTGGGTGTCCCCGATCCATGTGGTGCCTAAAAAAGGTGGAATTACAGAACTAATCCCAACTACGACTATCACCGGTCATAGGGTGTGTATTGATTATCGAAAGCTTAACTCCGCCACTAGAAAAGATCATTTCCCTCTTCCCTTCAATGATCAAATGTTAGAAAGACTTGCGAAGCACCCATATTATTGTTTTCTTGACGGGTACTCGGGATTCTTTCAAATCCCGATTCACCCTAATGACCAAGAGAAGACGACATTTACATGTCCATATGGACCCTTTGCTTATCGAAGGATGCCATTTGGACTCTGTAACGCACCCGCAACTTTTCAGAGGTGCATGATGTCGATCTTCTCGGATCTAATTGAAGATATGGTAGAGGTCTTTATGGATGATTTTTCGGTATATGGTGCCTCGTTTGCTGCTTGTTTGTCAAATCTGTGCAGGGTACTCACCAGGTGCGAGGAGACGAATCTAGTCTTGAATCGGGAGAAGTGTCATTTTATGGTACGGGAAGGCATTGTGCTCGGCCATAAAATCTCGGAGAAGGGCATTGAAGTGGACAAAGCAAAAATCGAGGTCATGATGAGCCTGAAACCACCAACCACAGTGAAAGGAATACGAAGCTTTCTAGACCATGCCGGGTTTTATAGACGGTTCATCAAGGATTTCTCCAAGATAGCGAGACCACTCACTAGGCTTCTATGCAAAGAAGTGGAATTTGTTTTCGATGACGAATGTTTAAAAGCATTCTTGGAGATCAAGGAAGCTCTTGTGAGCGCCCCGATAGTGCAAGCACCGGACTTGAGTCTCCCTTTTGAAATCATGTGTGACGCCAGCGACTTTGCGGTTGGCGCGGTTTTGGGTCAGAAAAAGGACAAGAAGATCCACGTGATCTACTATGCAAGCAGAACCATGGATGATGCCCAAACAAAGTATGCAACCACGGAAAAGGAGCTATTGGCGGTGGTATTTGCTTTTGAGAAGTTCCGCTCCTACTTGGTTGGATCAAAGATCCTGGTATACACAGATCATGCCGCCTTGAGACACTTAATAGCTAAGAAGGATGCTAAGCCGAGGCTTCTAAAGTGGATTCTTCTTCTACAAGAGTTTGACATGGAGATTAAGGACAAGAAAGGCATCAAAAATAGAGTAGCGGACCACTTGTCTCGGTTAAGGATTGAAGATTCAATTCCAATAGATGATTCTCTCCCCGAGGAACATCTAATGCTCATGAAGATTTTGAAGAAAACCTATCACACTGGGTTGAAACTCGAGGAAGCCAAGAGCTTGAAGGAGCAAGACTTGCCTTGGTAGCTTGTGGAAGAGAACCGCCAAACCTGGATAACTACCACAAGAAGAATTTTTTCAGAGACATCGCCCATTTCTTTTGGGATGACCCCTACCTCTACAAGCGGTGTTCAGATGGTCTTTACCGAAGATGCATTCCGGAAGAGGAGGTGAATGGCGTATTATACCATTGCCATGGTTTGGTGTATGGAGGACACTTTGCCTCATTCAAAACCGCAACCAAAGTGCTCCAATCCGGCTTATGGTGGCCGAGTTTGTTCAAAGACGCTCACGCCTACGTTTCATCATGCGATGCTTGCCAATGAAAGGGGAACATAAGTAGAAGAGATGAGATGCCCCAAAACCCCATCTTGGAAGTTGAAGTGTTCGATGTATGGGGAATTGACTTCATGGGACCATTTCCTTCTTCTTATGGAAACCAATACATCTTGGTAGCGGTTGACTATGTCTCCAAGTGGGTTGAAGCGATTGCTAGTCCGACGAACGATGCGAAGGTGGTTCTAAAGCTTTTCAAGTCAATCATCTTCCCAAGGTTTGGGATTCCAAGAGTGGTGATTAGTGATGGTGGAAGTCATTTTATTAACAAGGTGTTTGAGAGCTTGCTCAAGAAGCACGGAGTCAAACACAAAGTTGCCACGCCTTATCACCCTCAAACAAGCAGGCAAGTAGAGGTTTCAAACCGCCAAATAAAAGATATATTGGAGAAGATAGTGGGAAATTCAAGGAAAGATTGGGCCAAGAAGCGCGTTTAAGACTCCCATTGGTACCACACCGTTCAACTTACTCTATGGGAAGTCATGTCATTTACCCGTTGAGTTAGAGTACAAAGCATTGTGGGCGGTGAAGCTCCTCAACTTTGACATTAAGACAGCCTCGGAAAGGCGTCTTATCCAACTGCACGAGCTAGATGAGATCCGTTTGGACGCCTATGAGAGCTCAAATATATATAAGGAACGAACCAAAGCATTCCATGACAAGAAGATTGTCAAGAAGGGTTTCACAGTTGGAGAACTAGTGCTGCTCGACAATTCCCGTTTGAAGCTGTTTCCCGGAAAATTAAAGTCGAGATGGACAGGACCGTTCAAGGTTAAGGAGGTGCGGCCTTACGGTGCAGTAACACTTTGGAACAAGACCGGTGGAGAATTCACGGTGAACGGTCAAAGGATCAAACCCTATCACGCATCCGATTTCATTGAGAAGGAGACCTCGGTTTCTCTCTCAAACCCGCCACCCGTCTGAAAAGGTACCAAACGTCAAGCTTAGTGACGTAAAACAAGCGGGCTTGGGAGACAATCCCTAGGTATCATTTGTATATATGTATATATGTGTGATATGATTCTGTTTCTTTAATTTGTTTTCGTGTGTTTGGAGTGTTTGTTTTGTGTGTTTTGGTCTCAGAGGCTTTGCAGGCATCGAAAGGAGTAATTCAGGAGCAAAAAAGTGAAAATTGAACTGACAAAGCGTTTTATCGGTCGAATGGCCGATAAAATGGGCCGATAAAACGGTTACAAAACGTCGAAGAAATACCAAGTCTCTGCCAACCATTCTATCGGTCACATGACCGATAGAGAGGATCGATAAAAAGGCTAATTCTCATGACGCATCTGCTACTCTCTAGTGATGAATTTTATCGGTCCCCTGACCGATATACCAGACCGATAAAACGGCCGGTCTTCATGAAAAATCTGCTTCTTCCTGGTAAACACTTTTATCGGTCACATGACCGATAAAACTGGACCGATAAACCTTCAACATTTTCTTTCATTGTTTCTGGAAATCAATTTTATCGGTCCCCTGACCGATATTCTAGACCGATAAAAACCCGAGGTACGTTTTTCAACACTCCAACCCAGATTTTCGGTTTAGTTACTTTAAAAAAAAAATCTCTTCTCCTTCTTCTCTCTCACTTTCGCGACACCTCTCTCAAGAACACACACCCACTTTCAATTTTTCAAGCAAAATCTCTTGGTTTTCACTTGTCTAAAAATCGATTTCAACTTTCATCAACTCATTTGCACTTTTCGGCCATCACATCATCAAATCTCCAAGGTATGAACATCAAATCCTTCTTCCTTCTCCAATTTCTTCAAGGTATGAACTTTTACTTAGGTTCTTAGAATCTCTTGAAAAGGGTTAGATAGGGTTCGAAATTGATTGTTTATGGCTAGGTTATGGTAATTATACCTTGAGTTGTGAATTTCATGAGTTAATTTGCAAGATTCATGAAGAAATTTGGAAATTTCACACTTAGGGTTCTTGAAAACGAATTTTGAAAAATTTTGGGGAAATCCACAAATATTTGGGCATTATGTTCCTTAGACTCAGCATTGCTTAACATGATCTTTCTAGCATGATAGCTTGCCCCAAATCCCCACTTAGTTTTCGATTTTCGCTTTCTTGAGAAAGTTTGATGTATTGATGGAGTTGCGTAATTGCGATAAACTGTGGATTGAATTTAACTTAATGCTAATGAGCTCTAGAGAGTGGATTGTTGATGTATATGTTGTTGCCTCATTGTGATTTTTATTGAAAAAAGAAATTGTAGGCACCAATGGATGCAACTCGTCAAAGTCTTCCTCGCAAAGCGAAACAAGCAACGGGTGATAGTTGCATAATTTAGCCCATTTTAGAAGTCATTTAAGTTAGCATTTTGTGACTTTTTGCATTCATTTCATGGTTTTTGGTCTAGTTTGCATCCATTTTAGAGGTAGTGAGTCTTAGGTTAGTTCTTGCATGTGTTTGTGTGTTATGGAGTCTTTTAGGTACTATTTGGAGCTTATGGAAGCATTGTGAAGCTTGGAGAAAGATCATGGGGCAAAAGGAACCAGTTTGGAGCAAGAGATATGCCCAAAGATCAAGGAAAATGTAGAGGCCATCCGAAGTGCTTTAAAGATCGACTCGGATGAAGGGTTTCCATTTAGATTTAGCTTCAGAGATCTTCATCAAAGTCGTAGATAATCGAGGTACCTTTCCAATGGAGGTGGTTTCAAGTCGTTCGAAGCAGCCGTTCAAACGATACGGCAACTTTAGTGAGCACAAGACCTTCTGGCGAGCGAATGAAGTACCTGAAGCTTGCAGCGGGGTAGTGCAGCGGGGGAAGGCTGGCCGCTGCGGATTCACCCATCAAAAACACAGAGATTCACAGCGGGCATGCAGCGGGCAAGAGGTGGCCGCTGCGGTTTCCTCCGCAGCAAAAATGCAGAGTCCGTTCGAGGGGACTGAAAGATCGTGTCAGAAGAAGATTTTCCATTTGGATTTAGCTTCGGAGATCTTCATGAAAGTTATAGGAAATTGAGCTAGCTTTCCAATGGAAGTAGTTTCAACTCATTCCGACCAGTGGTCAAGAGATACGACAACTTTAGCAAGCGCATGTCCGTCTGGTGCGCAAACGAAGCAAAACCGGAAACCCACATCGGTCAGCTGCATCGGGCAACTACAGACCGCTGCAACCTCCGACCCACTTTGTTATTTAGGCCAAAAACCTTATTCTTTGGGGATATATCTCATTTTTAGCTTATGTAAACACGATTTTAGAAAGAGTTTAAGAGATTCTTGGTGTTTTTATGGAAGTTCTTGTTTGTTTTCATCTATCTATCTATTTCTAGTAATCTAAACACCTCCTACATAGGATTTGTTGAGANCCAACCTACCTGGAAGATGGTACGCCCATGATTGAAATTCCAAACCATGTCTTGCTGCAGGGACTCGAAAACCAGAAAGAGTACGTGATTGGTCAGTTCTTCCGTTGCAACACGCCTTCAGGAGGTCTCATTCATGCTGTTGCAAATCGGATATGGGCTAAGAAGTGTAAGATTCTTACACGTAAATTAGGTGAATCATCATATTTGTTTCACATTCCTGATGCTTCCACTAGAGCTTGGGTTCTACAACGGGGCTTATGGCATGTTGATGAATGTTTATTGTTTGTTGCCCTTTGGACTCATGAATCAACTTTAGCTATGCCTGAAATCAGTTTTGTCCCTATTTGGGTTACTCTAAAAAATATCCCAAGTCGTCTGTATTCTCATGTAGGGATTAGTTGGATAGCTTCAGGGTTAAAGGAACCATCGCTCACTGAAAAGCCTAGGTTAGACCCGACGTTGATGGGAGAGGCTAAGATATTGGTTGAAGTAGAGTTAGATAAAGGTTTCCCTCATAGGATTGCGGCTAGGGATAGGAAAGGTATTGTCTCCTTGGTGGATGTAGAATATGCTTGGAATCCATCTAAATGTGATAGATGTGGGCAGCTAGGTAATAAGGAATCAAGATGTCTTCTACAACATCCATCGAAAGTCGTTACTAAATCACATGATGAGACAATGCTAGCTACCGTTGCATCAAATGTAGTGGTAACAAGCTCTGAAACAGTTGCGACAAACACTATATTGGCCACAAATGCACAAGCTACTCCTGCAAGAACTACTACCAGCCCCATTGTATAGGCTCAGGCCATTGATATTTCAGTCATTGCTAATGAAGCACTTGCTACTACCATACCCACTTTAGTTTCACCATGTGATGAGGTGGAGCCAGCAACTCCAATTGCTTCTTCACCCACTTATGAATTAGTACATGCCAACACTACTCCTTCCTTTGGTTTGCCTCCTACTTTGGTAACTGTTTCTACTCCTCCTCAATCAGATTCATTGGCTTATGAAATTGTGCAAGGGAATGTCTTTGGTGGCAAGTTTGCCGCTTTAGACTCGAAAATTTTTACAGGTTATGAAATTGGAGACTTCTCAATAAAGACTCGAGTAGGAAGGCCAATTAAACCGACATAAAAAGTCCAAGAAATGCAATGGACTTTAATTTGAGGGAGGGGTAAAAGGGGACGTGGTGGTAGAGGCGGACACAGTTCAACATCATAGGAGTCCTACGAGAGTTTTCTCTGGAACTCCTAGGTTTAATATTTCTTGATGCAATTTTTTTTTTTTTTATAATTATATTCATATAGGCCACATTGGTACTTCTGCTTTAAGCATGATATCATATTAGACCGTCCCTTCTAGCATGTTTTGGATGCTTTGGAATTCTAGTGAAGATGTTATCTTTCATAGCAAATGACTTTTTTTATAATATGTAGGGAACTTATTTTCCTCGAGAAATATCACATAGTAACATATCCCCCAAAATGTTTATCTCATCCCGGATCCTTCTAATTTCAAAGTTAAACACGCAAATTCCCCCAATTTCAAAGTTAAACATGTATTTCCACCTAAACCGTTGGTTTGAATGGTTAGGGAGCTTAACTGGATACGAAACCACCTAAATCGAGACCAGACCGAATTTAAAACCCGACCCAGGTCGATACCCGATCCATAAACCCGACCCGGGTCGATATCTGATCCATAAACCCCCAAAATGTTTACCTCGTCCCATATCCCCATAATTTTAAAGTTAAACACGTGAGTCTTCCCAATAAGAAAGTTTAATACATATTTACCCACATAATAAAAGTTTGAAACTTAAAACCACCCATACTATCAAATATACAAAACTATTATAAATTTTCAAAGAAATCCAAAGTAATCTAAATTAATATTTAAATTTTCGGAATTAAATTGAAATATAAATTAAAATGAACCTTTTTATTAATATTACACCAATTTTCATAAACAAAATTTCATTAAAAAAAAATTAAAATGAACTTTTTATTAATATTACACCAAATTTTATAAACAAAAGCAAAATATAAAATATAATAAAATCTGTGTGGATAATAGATAATAGTATTAAATTTATGCAGTTTTAATGAAATTTTGTTTAAGAAATTTGGTGTAATATTATAAAATTAATACTCTCTTAATAGTATTAAATTTCATAAATTTAATAATATTATCTATGTGTATACTATTATCTATTATCTATTAATACTGTTACTATGTGAGGAAATATGATGTTCTCTAGATCGGAAGTAAATGTACATAGTTGGTTATGAGCAATGGAAAACATGAATAGTTTATATTAGGATAAGATTGTGTTTTGCAACACTAATTATGTTAAAAGTTCTTCTAATCCCAATCATGGTCGGCTATGGCATATCTCAAACTTACTTGACTATGTTAGCGAGATGCAGATGTGGAATGTGATGGTTGAGTCTTTAGAATTGCAGAAAGTGTGGTGTCTGATGTGAGATTGCAGTCTTGTGTTATTTAACGTTGTCCTCGGTAAATGAGTTTTTTTGTTCCCCATAAAAACGCATGTATTGTTTTGCACATGTTTGTTTATTTTCAAGTTTTAGTTCAGCTCTCTATATTCTTGAATAATTTTTTCTTTTTTTCTTGGTTTTGTTTCTATCGGTTTGATATTGTAGGTTACATTGTAGTTGCAGTTTTTGCATATTTTAATAAACGAACAAAAACAATTCAAATAAAAGTTAATTATAGATTAGTTTATAATTTTATCCTGGTATATTTTTGACAATCAAAGTCCACTAAACGTTGTCTAGAATGATCATTTTTCTCTCCACTATCTGATGAAAACTTTTTTAAATCGCTTTGTTGGATGTAATGGGCGAAAAGAAAATTGAAGGTAAAAAACAAACATTATAAGATATTTGGAGAATAGCAGAATTAGAGTTAATTGGAAATGATTCTTGGGCCGTGTTGGATGGGAGAGCCCCACCCAATATCAATACAAAAGTTTTCTATTATTGTACGATATAATCTAGGGATTTATTCTTCACTATTCATAAAATGATGGAGATACGCTCATAATTCGCGTCTATTCATTGCTAAATGCAATTAGTCTCTATCAGAGTGAGTTACACTATAGGGCATCATGTTGATTATGAAAATCACATCAAGAATAAAACTGTAAATTCAATTGATCGAATATTGTTTTATTGATTAAACTCGGCGGAGTTACAAGATTGCTAGATTGTAAAAAAGACTTTAAGAACTAAGAAGATAAAAGCCGAGGTCGCTGCTCTTGAATCTCTTTAGGTCTCGTAGATGATTGTGTATGTTCTGAATTGTGGCGAGGGCCCCCTTATTTATAAAGTTCTGAGTTGGTCTAAATTGAGAAGATTTTCTTTTCCTAGTTCCATCAGGATAAGGAAATATTCAATTTCTCCCAACGAAATCGGGAATAATTCCGTAAATCTCGGAGGTCGGTGCGTTCGGCAGCGAGTTGGGCTTTAGACCGAACTCCGCCCGTCGAGTGTGATTATGGGCCTCCTTTGCTTAGTTCGAACCGTCGTAAACCGGGATCAATTGGGCTGGTCTCGGTTCAAACCGGACTAAACCGGGGAGTGCTAAACTCACCTCCAACATGGCACTTTCCCACTTTCACCTTACAAAAAACACACTTACCACTTTATAATTACATTTAACACACTTTCTCCACTTTGAGTTTACACCTACACACACTTTACAACTATTCCATATTTTTTAAATACCAAAATACCATTGTGTGGGAGAGAAAACGTGTGTGTAGTGTATTTTTTTTCTCTCTCTTTCCTCTCTTTTTCTCTTTTTTGCTTTTGTTTTAACACCCCAATTAGTTTGTTTTGCTTATTTCTTCTCTTAAAAAAACAATTTCACAATTGTTTTTGCACTATAAACTATGTTTCTTTTTTCTCTATACTTTGATACTCATTTTACATTAATTTATTGACATGTGGTTCGAACACATTGGCCGAACGCATGCGTATCCACATAGCTGCGTCCACGTGGACGCATTTAAATGGATAGACATGTGCGTATCCACGCGCATATCGTCCACGTGTACGCAAGTACATGGATGTATATGCATATCCACACAAATATCGTCCACGTGTACGCACCTACATGGATATGCATGCGTATCCACTCGAATATCGTCCACGTGTACGCAGCTACATGGATACGCATGCGTCATTTCCACAATGTTCGATTTCCGAGCCATGAATTTTCTTGTTCGGGTTATCGTTACCCTTGTTTGGAGTTCAAATCCGAGATCGAGGTGGCTTAGCCAAAGGGATATATATTCACAAACGGGGCATAAATATGACGTCTTAATTTTTCCGTCGGATATCCAACAGCTTTCCGACGGGGGATTCTAACTACAATGCCCGTCGGGAAGACGATGGAAAATTTCTGACGGATATCCGACAACTTTCCGACGGGGAATCCGAGCTAAAACTCCGTCGGAAAATCATCAAAAACCCCTCCGACGGGAACTGTTTGTCGGAAATCCGTCGAAAAATCCGGTAGAAAATCAATCTGAAAAGTTACGACCATTTTCTGACGACCAGTGTAACTTTTCCGATTCCGACCGATTACGACCAGTGTAATTGGAAATCAAATTCCGACGATAATCGGAAACACAAATATCGTGTTCGTCCTCCTCGCCGTCGTCTTCATCTTTTTCATCGTCGTTGTCGTCATCCTCTCGTCCTCGTCATCTTCACCTTGGGTTCACTTTCTTTTTTCTGTTCTTCATCCTCGCGGTCCTCCTCTCTTCTTCATCGTTCATCCTCGCCGTCATCTCCTTCATCGTTCATCCTCGCCGTCATCTTCTTCATCGTTCATCCTCGCCGTCATCTTCTCTTTCATCGCCGCCGTCGAGATACCCTAAAACCTAGACGCTTCTCTTTAATCGCGCCGTCAGGAAACCCTAAAACCCAGATTCCGGTATTCTTCGTCTATTTCTTACTTTCTCTTTTAGTATTTTGATTTTGCCGCCGATTTTGCAGATTTTTTGGTATTGTTGCAGATTTGTGGTATTGTTGCACATTTGTGTGTTGCAGATTTGTTCTTTTTCGCAGACTTGTTGGTATTTGTTGGTATTGTTGCAGATTTGTTGGTATTGTTGCAGATTTGTTCATTTTTCGCAGATTTGTTGGTATTTGTTGCAGATTTGTTGATATTGTTGCAGATTTGTGTGTTGCAGATTTGTTCCTTTTTTCGCAGACTTGTTGGTATTTGTTGCAGATTTGTTGGTATTGTTGCAGATTTGTTGGTATTGTTGCAGATTTGTGTGTTGCAGATTTGTTCCTTTTTCGCAGACTTGTTGGTATTTGTTGCAGATTTGTTCTTCTGTTGCAGATTTGTTGGTATTGTTGCAGATTTGTTTTATTTGTCGCAGACTTATTTCATGCAGACTTGTTTCATGTGATGCAGATTTGTTTCATTTATCGACTTGTTTCATTTTTTTTTGTATAGGTATGAATTCTAATGAGAAAAGAGAATATCCTCCGCGGATGTATAAGGTTGTTCCACAACAAAATAAAAGTATGAATCATGGATGTTCTTTGTCAATTTTGAGAAATGTCCGTGCTAGTGTTGGCGATGAAGTATGGGAGTACCTAAAGAATTCAGCTCTTGAGGTTCTTATTTTGTTAGCAGAGAGTAAGTTTTGTTGGCATGGGAAGACAGTTCACTACTTCCTCGCACATCAGTTGGAAATTGTTAGCAAAAGTGAGATTTGGTGTTTGATTGAAGAGAAACCTCTGAGGTTTTCATTACATGAATTTGCAGAGCTGTCAGGACTTAATTGTGATCCGTATATTGTTGAAAAAGAAGGGGAAGAAGCGGAAATTGATCACCGCGAAATATGGGCTGAGATGGGTGTGCCTATAGGTGATGGACCTTCTTGGGAGGAGTTGGCTAAGGTGTTGACAAAGTGCCGCACATGGAGTTACGAGAAGAGACGAATTGTAGGTTGTTTGTGCATCCTCTCCCTAGGAATATTTGGTTTAAGTAGAGGATGTAGGATGGATTTGAAATGCGCCAAGAAAGCATTGGATCCTGCTGCTTTGGAGAGGTTTCCATGGGGTAGGAAGTCATTTGAATTGTTGATTGAGTCCATCAAAGAAGCAAACCTTGCTGATAACTCTTACACTTTGAAAGGATTAGTTCACGTGTTACAAATATGGGCGTATGAGTCATTTCAAAGATTAGGAGAACTTTATGGGAGAAAAAAGCAAGAAGAGGAACTTCCTATTCTCTCATGGGGTGGATCTCGTGGCCGTTACGAAGTTGATGATATTGTACTTAAGGAAAAGAAAAAACATGGCCAGGTATATTTCGTCTTGCAGTCTTTTACCGCATATTTGTTGCAGACTTGTTCTATTCGTTGCATACTTGTTTCATGTGTTGCAGATTTGTTTTATATGTCTTAGATTTGTTTTATATGTCGCAAAGTTGTTTATATGTCACATACTTGTTTCACTTGTTGCAGACTTGTTCTAGTCGTCGCAGACTTGTTTCATTTGTTGTAAACTTGTTTCATGTGTTGCAGATTTGTTCTAGTCGCCGCAGACATGTTTCATTTGTTGTAGACTTGTTTCATGTGTTGCAGAGTTGTTTCATATGTCGCAGATTTGTTTGTTCATGTATAGACATGTTTTATACTAATGATACGCATTTCTCACTTTTAATTTGTAATTGACGACAGGTACGTGTGAGACATATGGTCGTTAATCCAATGGCTAACAAGGATGATCACAAATTAGACAAATTGATCAAAGACATCATGAATGGTAAAGTGGATGAAAATGCATGGATTGAGGAAAAAATTGTGGGAAAGAAATATGAAGGTGGAACTTCGAAAAGGGTTCGAAGTGGTAAAGATAAGGAACCCATTGAGAAGGTTGAAACGAAGAAGCCACGGGTTGAAAAGAGGACAAGATCTAGTGTGCATGGGAATGTTGACTTGAGTGGCATTGGAGATTTCGGTGGACTGGTCAAAGCTTTAAGTAGCTTAAGTGAGAAAGTGGATTTGATGGACTCAAGTATAAATGTCAGATTAATGGCAATGGATAACGACATTGGTAAACTCAAAGAAGAGGTGAAGCAACTACGACACGTGCCGACTGTCGTAGAAGAAGTTGATCAATCTTCTCCTAACAAAACCCCGATATGTTCGTAGATGAATATTGTTGCAGTTTTCTGGGTTGCAGATTTGTTTCTTATGTTGCATACTTCTTAAACTTGTTTTATTAGTCGCAGACTTGTTTCATTAGTCGCAGACTTGTTGGTATTGTTGCAGATTTGTTGTGATGTTGCAGACTTGTTGTGATGTCGCAAACTTGTTGCAGATTTCTGTGTTGCAGACTTGTTTCATTAGTCGCAGATTTGTTTTGATGTTGCAGACTTGTTTCATTAGTCGCGTATTGTTGCAGATTTGTGTGTTGCAGACTTGTTTCTTTACCAACAAGTCTGCGACTAATGAAACAAGTCTGCAACACACAAATCTGCAATAATACCAACAAGTCTGCGACAAATAAAACAAGTCTGCAACATCACAACAAATCTGCAACAATACCAGACTTGTTTTATTTGTCGCAGACTTGTTGGTATTATTGCAGACTTGTTGGTATTATTGCAGATTTGTTTTGATGTTGCAGACTTGTTTCATTAGTCGCAGACTTGTTGGTATTGTTGCAGATTTGTGTGTTGCGGACTTGTTTCTTTACCAATAAGTCTGCGACTAATGAAACAAGTCTGCAACACACAAATCAGCAATAATACCAACAAGTCTGCGACAAATAAAACAAGTCTGCAACACCACAACAAATCTGCAACAATACCAGATTTGTTTTATTTGTCGCAGACTTGTTGGTATTGTTGCAGATTTGTTGTGATGTTTCCAGATTTGTATCTTTTTATCTTACAGTTGGATTTATTTTTGTTTCCTTATGTTAATTTTACAGTCCTGGTTACAAGTTCGAGTGGATAATGTGGATGCTGGTGAAGCTACATCTAAGGAAGGAAACAAAAAAGAAGCTACATATAAGGAAGGAAACAAAAAAGTTGAGGACACAGAAATTGAGGACATAACAGAGCAAGTACGGAAATAAGAGAATCAAATACAGTCTGATACTGAGTCTGACCCTAGGTTAAAGGCTCAACAAAAAGTTTTGAAGCAAAATTTAGAGCTCTGACTGCTGTCCTAGATGATGGTCTCGATCGACCTAAGACGTTGGGTCCCACGCAGAAATCACATTTTGTGGGAAACTCAACGGTGAAACGCATAATGGAACCTGATGTCGCATTTGTTGCCATCCTAGTGATGTCGCATATGATCCTTTTACACCAGTTGCACCTGAAATACTTCAGAATCTGATGGATTTTATTCAGCTTCGTCAGTAAGTTTTCAAATTCATTTTTGTTTTCCATATGGTGCAGATTTACTTTTTACATGTTGTAGATTTGTTTCCGCATTTTCATGTTGTGGACTTATTCTATTAGGGACCTGCCAATTGGTACATTCGACAGTCAACTCAATTTCTACCTAAGGCTCATTACCCCCAAAGAGAAATGGCCAGAGGAAGAAAAATCAAATTACTGTTGGTTAGGTGACCAGGTAACAAATCTAATTCTCACGACTCGCAGATTTGTTTTATTTGGTGCATACTTGTTCGTTGCAGATTTGTTGTCTTGCAGACTTGTTTTATTTGTTGCAGACTTGTTTTATTTGTTACAGACTTGTTTTACTCGTTGTAGATTTGTTTTAATCGTTGCAGATTTGTTGTGTTGCAGACTTGTTATACTCGTTGCAGATTTGTTTACTCGTTGCAGATTTGTTTACTCGTTGCAGATTTGTTGTGTTGCAGACTTGTTTTATTCGTTGCAGACTTGTTGTGTTGCAGATTTGTTTTATTCGTTGCAGACTTGTTTACTCGTTGCAGATTTGTTTTATTTGTTGCAGACTTGTTTTATTTATTGCAGACTTGTTTTATTCGTTGCAGATTTGTTGTGTTGCAGACTTGTTTTATTTGTTGCAGACTTGTTTTACTTGTTGCAGACTTGTTTTATTCGTTGCAGACTTATCTTCTTACTTTTGTTTTGCAGCATATGGTCTCCTCCATGAATTTGTTACGGAAGAGGTCTCTCCGAGTACCTACCCCATTCTGGACAGAAAGAATTGCATTCCTTGACCAATGGTTTGTCGACTTATGGACTCTCGACTATAAACAGTTTGCCATTTAGCCGAAGTTCTTGTTTGGTGACGGTTATGAAAGTACGTTTAATGGGACATCTCCAGATTACGCCCAAACAAAGAAGAGATGGATCGACGATGTTGATGTTGTCTACTTTTTCCACAACATAAACAGTAACCACTGGATTGCGTGTGAAATGGATCTGAAGAGAGAGATGATTGAGATTTACGATAGCATCATTCCCGAGAACTGGAAGAAAGTGGTCGACCAAGTGAGGCCATATGCGAAAATGGTTCCATATTGGATTAAAGCTTTCACACCCAAAGAGAAAAGAAAGGGTCGTAAATTGAATCATTTCAAACCTCACTATAACAAGCAGATCCCACAAAACGTTCAGACAGGCGACTGCGGTGTCTATGCTATCAAGTTCGTGGAGTACCTTGCATTGGGATACAAAATGGATGCTTTAAGTGACAACATAATCGCCGAAATGCGTTTGAAGCTTGCAGCGGAGATTTTTGACGAGGTTCCTGACGCAAACCCTCAGATGTCTGACCCAAGGCCTCACGGTCAAGACAAAGTCCGCATACCTAAGCATGCCACACAATCGTAGTTATTTATGTACTTAAATCCTTTTGTCGTAGACTTATTATGTAGATACCTAATTGCAGACTTATTTATAACTTTGTTGCAGACTTGTTTATAACTCTGTTGCAGACTAATGTTAACTGACTTGCAGACTTATGTTAACTGACTTGCAGACTTATGTTACCTAATTCGTTGCAGATTTGTTGTGTTGCAGACTTGTTTTATTTGTTGCAGACTTGTTTTATTCGTTGCAGATTTGCTGTGTTGCAGACTTGTTTTACTCATTGCAGATTTGCTGTGTTGCAGACTTGTTTTATTTGTTGCAGACTTGTTTTATTCGTTGCAGACTTGATTTATTCGTTGCAGATTTGTTGTGTTGCAGACATAAATTAAGAAAACGTATGTATTGAATAGTAAACTAGGTTTATTAGGTACTGTAAAATTGGAAATACAAATACACAACCACACGAGTCTTTAAACCATATTACAAAGTGAATAAAAAATCACATGACACACGTACGCACATTATGTCCACTTTTTTTGCAATTGGAGCAAATGTGTTGCTTCCTCGGGACTTTCTTCTCCATTGCTTTCTCCAACGCAGATTTGTATCTAGAGTTCTTTGGCCTTCCAGGTGGTTGTCGAACTTCAGGAGGTAAACACAGTTTCGTAGCGACATGTTCATGAATTGGTTGAGCTACATCACTTGGCATGATGCACATGGCGTAAGCGTTACTGAGGTAGTTCTTATAGTAGTACGGAGAAGTCAGAGCAACAGAGGACATTCTCTTAGCTTCTCCACCTGCAATTGCATGAACACAAGGCAACTTATCCAAGTCAAACCTACGACATGTGCATTTACGTTCCCGTACGTTAACAACATGTACATGCGTCCCACTACTGACTTGTACTTGATCCGCATCTATTTCTTGCACGGTCAACAGCCTCGAATCATTAACACGTGGCTGCCAAAATGTAAATAAAATTAGTGAAGACTTATTACGTATGTCGCAGACTTATAACATATGTTGCAAACTTATTAGTTATGTCACATACTTATTACCTCTAGTAATTTCTCCGTAGCACGTGTGAGTGTTGTAGTCATTAGGCCTGCTTCACGCCTCTGCCCAGAGAACCATCTTGTTAATATGGACCGTATGGCGTCTAAGAGCTTAGAAATGGGTAGGTTCCTAGCATCCGAGAGCACTCTATTTATTGACTCCGCTATGTTGGAAGTTAATATGTTGTACCTGTGTCCTAGAAAATGAGCACGACTCCACACCTTCACATCAGCCTTCTGCAAATAAGAGTGAAGTGCAGGATTGATGCCTTCGATCGCATTGAATATAGCATTGAAATCCGATATCTTTTATGCGTTTGCTGCTTTTTTAACCAACCGAAACGCATCACGTCCTTTAAACCTCGTTATTATGTTCTTATACATATGATATGTACATATACCACGACTCGCCAATGGATACACCTTTTTAATGGCCTTCGATATCGATCTATGCCTGTCAGAAATGATGGAGAGACTAACATCATCTGGAATCACACAACCAAGCTGTGTAAAGAACCATTCCCATGATGCATCATTCTCCGTGTCAACTACAGCAAATGCTATTGGGAAAATATTAAAGTTCCCATCTTGACATGTTGCGAGAAGGAGTGTTCCTTTATATTTCCCTCGGAGATATGTCCCATCAACAACAACAATTTTGCGCATGTACTGAAAGCCGTTTATGCTTGCACCAAATGAGATGAACAAATACTTGAATCGATCTTCTGCATCGACTTCAAGACACGTATAAGTACCAGGATTAGCTCTTCGTATCAAGTATAACTACGAAGGTATTTGCTCATATCCACTCTCCGGTGAACCCATTGCCAAAAGTCGTGCATGCCTTAAGGCTCGATAAGCTTTCCAGTATTCCATCTGTCACATTCATAAAACAATAAGTCTGCGGCATAGGAATACAAATATGCGGCATAGGAATACAAGTATGTAACAAATAAAACAAATCTGCAACAATAGCAACAAATAAAACAAATCTGCAACACAACATAACAAGTCTGCAACAAATAAAACAAGTCTGCAACACAACAAGTCTGCAACGAATAAAACAAATCTGCAACGAATAAAACAAGTCTGCAACGAATAAAACAAGTCTGCAACGAATAAAACAAGTCTGCAACAATACCAAATCAAACAAATCTGCAACACAACAAAACAAGTCTGCAACAAATAAAACAAGTCTGCAACACAACAAAGTCTGCAACAAATAAAATAAGTTTGCAACGAATAAAATAAGTCTGCAATAAACAAAACAAGTCTGGGACACATGATGACTGCAGCCATACCTTAATACCATATCGTTTGTTTAGAGCATCTGCAACATGACTAGGTAACACTTTTGAACCGATACCACCCACAAAATCCTTGTACAGTTGTCCCAAAATCTCGTGTGTAGCTTGGCGACAACGGGCTCAACGGTCTGTCACAGAACATGTATGTTCTTTAAAGTATACTTTTATAAAGAAATATGGAGAATCTCCAACTGTAGTAGCTCGGACTCTCCATGTGCATCCTTCTATCCAACATCGAACAATTAATAAGGTTGGCGTTGAATAATCAACGTTAAAATCAAACTTCTGCACAACAGAAAGAATCTTCAACCTCATCTCCAATGCATCTTTGTTATCATACCTTTGTCCAACCGATATATCCAACGAAGTCATTTCCATTTTCCGGTAATCTTCATCAACTTTGTTATCATTCCTTTCTGCCCTTTTTTTGTTTGGAACTCTTGCTTTCTCTTCCTTCTCTTCCTCCTCACGAAGCTTTCCATATAGACAGTAATCCTCATCACCAGAACTAGCACCATCTAGATCGTCGCAACAATCAAACCGACAGTAATCCTCATCCTCATCACTATCCTCTTCTTCTTTTACATTACCATCAAATTCAACTTCTATTTTTGCGCTCTTTAGCGAGGGTCTACCTTGTGCACGATTGTCTTCACCATCTTCACGCTTTTGAGCGTCCTTTAACTCCAATGATACCTCCTTATCTGATACACATAGCCGCATCGTATCTGATTTGAATTGTTCAAAGAAACCTTGCAATTGTCTCGTATTACCAACAAAGACAGGAGGAGTGTCTACTGTTAACTTGACCAATATCTTCTTCGGAAACATGTAGCTCAATTCAACTTCGTACTTATTCTTATCAACTCCATAATCCTCGTAAACCATTTGAATGAATTCGTCGAACGAAGTTGCAGCATTGGTTCCAAGAACTCGAGAACCTCTACTACTATCGACAATAAAAACCCATATACTCTTCTCAAATCTCCATTTACCCCAAACCAATATAATTTGCAACATTATCGGCGATAGGCGGCGACGATTGAGAACGAGATCGGCGGCGACGAGAGACAACGGGATCGGGGCGGCGACGACGACAGACAACGGGATCGGCGGAGATAGATAAAATTTGAGAATGGCATAGATAGATTATCGGTGACAATGGCGGAGAACGAGATCGGCCGCCGTACATAATCCTAATGGGGCAGTGGCATTTTTCGTAAATTTGTTACTTATTAGGGATATCTCGAAGTTCGAAATAAGTCTGCAACACATAACAAGTCTGCGACAAACAAAGTGTTATTCTAGTCAGAAAACAAGTCTGCAACACAGTATAATAAGTCTGCAGTTTCTAATGCCACGTAAGCAATTTACAAATAAGTCTGCGACGTTGAGCATAAAATCTGCGACATTGTAAATAAATCTACGACAAGCGATGTTATTTCAGTAACACCTTTTAGGTGTCGCAGACTTAGTCTTTTTGTCGCAGATTTTCCAAAAGTCTGCAACAAAACATTTAAGTATGCAACAAAGCATTTAAGTCTGCAACAAACAGCTGCAGATTTTTTATAAGTCTGCATAATAAGTCTGCAAATGAACTTAAGTCTGCGACAAAGGGAATAAATATGCGGAATAAGTCTGCGTAATAAGTCTGCGTAATAAGTCTGCAACAAAGCACATTAAGTCTGCGCCGAAAAGTCTGCAACACGCATAATAAGTCTGCAGATGTGTGCAAACTTAATAAGTCTGCAACATTGAAAAATAAATCTGCATATTAAGTCTGTATAACAAGTCTGCATATTAAGTCTGCATAACAAGTCTGCGCAGACTTGTTCATTTATTAAGTCTGCAACAAAGGTCCGCAGACTTATTCTGAAAAACGCGGTGGCATTTTTGTAAATAAGTCAAACTTTTGCTTACGTGGAAATAATTTAGTAATGGCAGTTTCGTAATAACGTTTTTCTTAACAAAAGCAAATAAGGGTATAATGGGCAAAAACACCCTTTTTCTTTCCTAGTAAATATGTGTTAGTCTAGTCCTTACCCAATTTATTTGTGTTATTCTAGTTTTTCTCTCTAATATTATAAGTTATCTTTACATTTCAATGGTTTAAGTGTTCGAGTGGGAAATCGATTTCGTTCTACATAATTAAGTTATTTTTCATAAGTCTCTCTGTCATCTTCTTTACTTTTTTGTTTTTTTTGTTTTTGTTGGGTTTGCTGGTAAATTGGTTAACATCTCAAAAACGCGTTATTTGTATTTATAAGTCAAATACGACTTTTACGGGTCATTAGTAATGAGCATTAAGATCTTTTGTCCATTGACCATGTGGTTCCTTGTGAATTTGACGGTTAAACTCATAACGAATAATAAAAATAAGAAAAAATTACCTAAAATAACCCCAAAAAAATTGTGAATAGCTAAGATAACCCATCCAAGTTTATATTATTCACATAACCTGTTTACAATTTTGCTTTTTAAATAATTCCAAAATTGCCCTTACTATAACTTTAAAATAATTTTTTTTTTAAATTAATTATTAGAATTAGAAAATTGACTGAAAATCTTAATTATACTAAATATTTCTATTTTTTATTTTATTTCTACAGTAAACGATAAAAAACCTAATCGTATCGTCATTCTCTTTGCCTCGCATTCGTTAGCAGCCAACGATTATCGTCGTTTATCCTCACGTGCAAATCCATCCTCGCTTACTCTAGCCACTGACAAAAATTCTCACGTGTTCTGTTGACTTCAGTTACCGCGAGTTAGGGTTCCATATTTGGTTCATTTGAATCCATCATCGCTTGCTCTACCTATTCTACTCTCAAGAGGACTAGTAAGACAATTCTCACTCTCTGTCTCGTTGAATTAGTATAGTCAATTGAAAGATCTTGTTTTGTAATTTTATTTAACCGGCTTAATTACGAGCGATTCATCGAATAGAAACAACCTCAGAGAGATAAGTCATTACACGTGTCTCGTGGGATCCAATTTGTTGACGACTTTTTTGCTTTTGCTAAAAAAAAAACCCTTAATTGTGTGATCCACCATTCATGTTCTTTAGAAAGTTTTTAATAATAGATATCTTCAGAGGGAAAAAAAAATCCACGATTGGTGTGAAGTGTTATGGTATGTAGTGGGACACACGCAACCCAATAACAGGTGTGAATGCTTTTGCCTTAATTGATTGTGATGTTTGGGGTCTTTACCGTACTCTCTCTTCGTGTGGTGCTGCCTACTTCTTAACTATCGTTGGCGATTTTTCAAGAACTGTTTGAATTTACTTAATGCTTGAAAATTCGGAGGTCTCGAGTTTAATTCAGAATTTTTGCGCCATGACTAAACGTCAATTTGCTAGTCCTATCAAAGCAATGTGCAATGACAATGGTACATAGTTTATGGTATTATCTTCGTATTTTCGAACATATGGCATCATACATCAAACTTCTTGCGTGGATACGCCACAACAGAATGGCCGTGTGGACAAAAAACACTACCATATACTCAGCGTCGCTCGCGCATGTATCTTTCATGCTCGTCTTCATGTAACTTTTTGGGGTGAAAACATTCTCACTGCTGATCATCTCATCAATCAGACTCCTACTAAGGTTCTTGACAGCAAGACTCCTTACGAGGTTCTTCATGGTTCACCTCCATCATATGACTTACTACGAGTTTCCGGGTGCATGTGTTATGCTCATCGTCGTGCTCGGGATAAAGACAAATTTGGCGATCGAGTCGCAAATGCATAGTTGTTGGTTATCTGTTTGGGAAGAAAGCTTGGAAACTGTTTGATATCGAAAGGAATGAATTCTTCTAAAGTCGCAACGTGGTTTTTCGTGAAGATGAATTTCCAAGTATTCCGAGTGTGGACTATGTGACGCCACCGGTTATCAATCTGATATTGCCATCGACGATTGGTTACGTCCAGCTACACCTGCAATATCCCAAGTTCCAGTGGCTACAGAAGTATCCTTACCCACCCTTGTTTCTGTCCCGGATGCATCGTCTTCATCCACAATACCACCTTACATGATCACACCAGTTTTGCCTTCTACTTCTACACACGTGTTACCTCAGCCAATGTCTCCTACAGAAAACCAAAATACAGAGGCACCAACGGACGCTCCTTTTCCGTGTCTCCTTGAACTTCTAGGTCGGGGTCATCGACAACGACAACCTTCTGATCTATTGAAGAATTTTGTCACTAATGTTGCTCAATTCGCAGCAACTACTACTACATCTCAACTTGCTACACACCCCTCTCTCGCTCCATCTAACTCTAATCACAGCTCCTCCGACACGGTCTCTGGTAAAACACTATATCCTCTCTCTCATTTTCTTATTGACAATGGTTTCTCTTCCCGTCACAAGGTTTTCTTAGCAGCTATCACATCTGCAACTGAACTTGCGACTTACAAAGAAGCAATTCTAGATGATATTTGGAACAATTCAATGAAAGATAAGTTTTCGGCTCTTGAGATGAATAAAACGTGACTGGTTACAACTCTACCTCCGGGCAAGAAAGCTAGTGGGAGCAAGTGGGTTTACAAAATCAAATATCATTCTGATGGAACTATTGCTCATTAGAAATCTCGCCTGGTTGCACTTAGCAATGATTAACAAGAAGGTCTCGACTACACGGATACATTTGCTCCTGTCGCTAAACCTTCTAAGGTATGTCTTATACTCAAGCTTGCTGCTGCAAAATGATGGGAAGTCCATCAAATAGATGTACATAATACATTCTTACATGGTGATCTCAATGAAGAAGTCTAAACTCAGTACCGCATTGAAGACATATGGTTTTCTTCAAAGTAAGGCCGATTATTCTCACTTCTCTTTCATACGCGGGGAGCTTTGCTTACATATTTTGATTTATGTGGACGACTTCATTGTTGCCGGCAATGATTTGCCAACAATTCATCGCTTCAAAGCCTATTTCCATCAATACTTTCATATGAAGGATTTGGGGAAACTTAAGTACTTTCTCGGCATTGAGGTCGCTCGCAACAATGAAGGTATTTTCCTATCATAACGAAAATATGCTCTTGATATCATTGCTGAATCGGGTCTTCTAGGAGCTTAACCATCTTCGGTACACGTTGAGCTCAACCACAAGCTCTCCTTAGCATATGGACCTATTCTTGATGATCGCGCAATTTACCGTCGACTTGTTGGACGTCTGATCTATCTTACATTCACGTGACCTGAGGTTTTTTACGTTGTTCATATCATGTCCCAGTTTATGTAATCGCCACTACAGGCTCATTGGGATGCGGCATTACGTGTTGTTCGTTATCTCAATGGCTGTCCGAGACAAGGAATACTTCTTCGTGCTGATTCTGATTTGTGCATCACAGCTTATTGCGATTTTGATTGGGTTGTGTGTCCGTTAACTCGTCGCTCACTTAGTGCACACATTGTTCTTCTTGGTACGTCTCCCATCTCTTGGAAGACTAAAAAGTAGGGCACGGTCTCCATGTCTTCCGCAAAGGCCGAGTATTGCTCCATGTCTTTTGCATTGTGTGAGTTAAAATGGATCAAGCAACTACTTCTATCCTTTGGCGTTCCACATAATGAACCAATGCGGCTGTTCTGCGATAGCAAGTCTGCTATTCACATTGCTGTAAATCCCGTCTTCCATGAACGTACAAAGCATATCGAGTCTGATTGCCACCTTGTACGTGATGATGTTCAAGACAAGCTAATCACCGCGGAGCACATTTCTACAAAAGAACAACCGGCTGATCTCCTCACCAAATCATTACCGGCTTCGACGTTAGCATATCTCTTGTCCAAGTTGGGGATTCAAGACATTTCACTGCCAACTTGAGGGAGGATTTTGAGATAAGATCGTATATATTTTAGATAAAGACATATTCTATTTAGTGTAATCTAATTTAGCAAATTCCTATTCGGATTGGGAACTACATAATTGTATAAATACTTTGCTTGGTGAATCAATAAAATCAACACTTTTCCCAATTCATTACAAATAAACTATTTTGATGCATGTATGAAATTAAATCTAACAAAGTATTTTGACAAAACCGTTAAGAGAAAATTACCTAGAATAACATAAAAAATATCAACAATAGATAGAATAACTCTTCTAAATTTTTATTACTAATATAACCTACTTATGACTTACTTTTTTCTATAATACCAAAGGTACCCTTATTATAAATTTGATTTATTTAATTTATTGTTTCTAATTATATTGGAAAATACAAAAATTATTTTTTAATCCAATGGTTCCTCTTCTTTCATCAACTTCACTAATATCCTACAAGATATTAAAATATAGAAAAAAAAATCATAGATGAATCATATTTACGCTACAAACACTTGGTAGACCTTTAAAGTCTATTGACATATTTATAATTAGTCGGCAGACTTGCGTAAAGTCTACCAGTTTTTTGCAGACTTTAGATCATGATCCTACATACTCATATTTAGTTTGTAGACATTCAAAAGACTTTCGTGAAGTCTACAAGTTTTTCGACAAATTTCAATAGCCGATCCCACATACTTATAGTTAGTTTGCGAACATTCAGTAGACTTTTGTGAAGTCTACCGAAAACGGTAGACTTCTAAATCTGATCACACAGACTGATGATAAGTCTGCGAACAATCAGCAGACATTGGTGAAGTTTACAACTTTTTGCCAAACTTCAAAACCCAATCCCGCATACTTACTTTCGAATTGCGGATGATCGGCAGACTTGCGTTAAGTCTACGTGTTTTTGTCAGAATTCAAAATTCGTGCAGGCAGACTTATACTTAGTTTGCAAAAATTCGACATACTTTCCTAAAGTCTGCTCATTTTTGCAGACTTGAAAATCCTATCTATCAGACTTTATATAAGTCTGCGGATATAGTTTCAAATCTACCAAAAACACGAGGACTTTACACAAGTCTACCTGATGTATGCAGACATAATGGAAGTCCGACAGCTCAAATTTCGCAGTCTGTTGAAAACACGTAAACTTCACCCAAGTTTGCCGATCATCCTTAAACCGAAAGTAAGGTTGTGGGATTGGTTTTTGAAGTTTGCCGAAAACTTGTAGACTTCACAAATATTTGCCGAGTATTCGCAGATTTATAACCAGTCTGCATGATCAGATTTTGAAGTCTATCAATGATGTGATCATGGCCAGCATCAACAAGGAGGTTGAGCTTGTAGCTGTTCATAAAGCCAAGGAGAAGCTTGAACCTGAGCAAGACCAAAAGATGATCAAAATTCGTGGCCCAAATGAAGAAAACGTTTGCATAAAGAGCTCACATTCGAAGGCGTTATTCAAACAAATGTCGCTACCAGCTCACGTCACTTCAAGAAACGAGCCACATATGGATTTGAAGATCTTTGAGTCTAATTTCCAAAACGCTCAAGATCGTCCGAAGATGACTTTCCAGTCGCCCTATAACGGCCCAACAGTGAGGACGTGTCAAAAAGGAGTTTTGCTTCTAAAAACGAGTTCAACACACAAGAAATCTGCTAAAGCATTTAATGGGCCGGCTAAGAACCTTAAGCACATAGACCATGATCACCCCTTGGCCCAGCAACAACAAATTAAACCAAGAAGTTCAAGTGAGCCCAAGAACACATCTTCACTTGTTTTTGTGGACTACAAACCCAAAAACAAGATCATCAAAGGCCATGAGCATTCTACAGCAGCACAACACTATTCTAAGTGTGTTTCTATGAATTTCCAAGACCACACAGTAGCCCAAGAGAAGCCCATAAAATCCATGATCAAATACAAGCAGCCATTCTAGAAGAGATGCCAAAAACGTGTACTGTTCACGACGAGTACTGTAGCATGCGTCCACCCTCCTTGCAAGTTGTTTTGTGTGTTTAAGTCTTGATTGTGACTTATGCAACTTGACTTTTTTTTGTTAGTTTTCTCCCTAAATTATGTTGAGTGTTTACTAAACTCTAGTTAGTATTTTACAACAGTTACTTCCTTGCTTTTGTCCATATGTGTGAATGTAAACCATTGTAAGAAAAATCATCAAACATTTTTTTAATAAAAAACGTGCCTTGTTCCTTTTGTGAGAGTGAATTCTCTTCTTAAGTTCTTTGTTTTTGATCTCTTGATGTATTTATTCAAGTGATTAAATTTGGTTATATCAAAGGGATTTTCATCTCCTTTTGTGTGAACCTTCTATCAACCAAAGTTGTGTGTTTTTGTATTAAGTGAGTCTTGAGAATAAGGTTTCATATACCTTATCATCTTGCTCCACGGATTCCTACTTCAGCGGTTCCACCGCCTCGTTTTGTTTGAGTTGTCTTAAGTAAATTTGGGGATTAAGGTTTAATATACCTTAACATCCGGTTTCAAAATTCCGCAAAGTCAAGGATTATCTTCCTACTGCCTTAGAGTGCCGATTTCCAGGAAGAATCGTATCAATCAAAAACTTGTAGCCTTCACGAAAGTCTGTCGAATGACCGTAGACTAAACATAAGTCCGCGGGATTGGTTATTGAAGTCTACCGAAAACCTTTAGACTTCACAAAAGTCTGTTGAATGTCCGTAGACTAAATATGAGTATGCGGGATTGGTTATTGAAGTCTGCAAAAAACTAGTAGACTTTACGCAAGTCTACTAAGTGTTTGCAAACTTAACGTAAGTCTACCTATAAAATCTGTCAAAACACGCAGACTTTTCAAGTCTGCTAAAACATAGTAGACTTCACATTTTCTTTATCTTCTACATTAAAATATTTGTAGCTACATGAATCTTCATAAACGTTGAATCCTGAAAACTCAGAGTATGATTTCGTTCCTTTTTTGTCATGGTTTTTAAGATTTAAAGCTAATAGATCAACAAAAAAAAAAGTAATACTAGGAATAAAACACACAAATTTACAAAACCTTTTAATCCTAAAATAAAGAAAAATAAATGACAATATAACTTCTGATTTCGCTAAGATGATAATAAGGTTGGGTGATTTAACAGAACTTTAAATATAATGGAATCTTTTTAGTTTTAAAGATTTAATAGTTGGAATTATGAAAGGAAGATGAACATGTTTTCACAATGGTTTTTCAAAAACGAAGATGAACTCTACACATGAGTCTCAACAATGGGTTTTCAAACAATATATATTTCCCTTTTTAAATAAAGACGTTTCCTTTAAAAAAAAAATCAATTTGTATTTAGTATTTATTTTATTAAAGTTGATTTTAATTTCCTTTTTAAATAAATTTTGTTTTTTATAAACTAATTAATCAATTGATTTTTTTTAGTTATTATACTTAAAGTTAAAAAAATGTATTACGGGTAATATAGGAAAAATGTCTTTCAAAATCTTGAAAAATATGAGTAGGTTATTTTGGCTATTTCAAAAAAAAATTAAGGTTATTGTAGCAAATGTCTCGACAATTAAACACACATTGTTTTTAGGATGATTTGCCATAATAACCTTATAAATATTGAAAATAGCTAAAATAACTTACTAAGATATTTTAAGATTTCCATAGAATATTTTTACTATATTACCCTTCAACATCATTAATTTTCTTTATTTGTCACATAAATACTATTAATAATAATTTAAAAATAAATAATGAACTAATCAATAAATGAAAATATTTTTTTTTTAAAGGAAATGAAATCATTTTCAAACAAAATAATAATGGCAGCATCAATTTGTGTTTTAAAAAGGAAACATTTTTAAAAAAGAAAAAGTAAACGTTGGTTTCACTAAAACCATTGTCATCAAACACATTCATCTTTAAATCCATCTTTTTATTAACAGCTCGTAAATCTTCAAAACAAATTCTTATTCTCGACAATTAAAACCTGTACAACTCTTCCAAAATCCGACTAACCATCATTAAACTATAATCGGTAAAATATTTTATCTTTTATTTTTGTTTTGTTTTTGATTATGATTTATACAGAAATAAGTATTGTTGATTTGTGAGCTAAACTTATAATACCGTCTTTGATTGTGTAGATTTATTCGATTAAAACTTATTTGCTATGGTGAAAGACAAAGGAAATCACACCCTCAATTGTCATAATTCGATATTCATGAAGATGCAGGTATTTTCTCAAAAACATTTAATCTCATATTTATCTATTTTTTAGTCGATTCTGCGGTTTTTGGCGAAGTGTTCAATTTGTATGTCTGCCATTATTTTCGGTAGAGTCTGCCAATTTCTGGCAAACTATACAAAAGTCTTCCAAACTTAACGGCAGACTTAGAATTCAATCTGCTAGTCTGCCATTCTTTTGGCAGAGTCTGCCATTTTTTGCCAGACTCTTCAGGATTTTGGCAGACTTTGTGAGAGTCTTCCAAATTTAACGACAGACAAAAAAATTAGTCTGTAAGTGTGCCATTATTTCGGTAGAGTCTGCCAATTTCTGGCAGACTATACGAAAATCTTCCAAACTTGCAGACTTAGAATTCAATATGCTAGTCTGCCATTCTTTTGGCAGAGTCTGCCATTTTTTGCCAGACTCTTCAGAATTTTGGCAGACTTTGTGAGAGTCTTCCAAATTTAACGACATACAAAAAATTTAGTCTGCAAGTCCGCCATTATTTCAGTAGAGTGTGCCAATTTCTGGCAGACTATACGAAAGTCTTCCAAATTTAATGGCAGACTTAGAATTCAATTTGCTAGTCTGCCATTCTTTTGGCAGAGTCTGCCATTTTTTGCCAGACTCTTCAGAATTTTGGCAGACTTTTTGAGAGTCTTCCAAATTTAACGGCAGACAAAAAATTTAGTCCGCATGTCCGCCACTATTTCGGTAGAGTCTGCCAATTTCTGGCAGACTATACGAAAGTCTTCCAAACTTAACGGTAGACTTAGAATTCAATATGCTAGTCTGCCATTCTTTTGGCAGAGTCTTTGAATTTCAGTCTGCTAGTCTGCCATTTTCGGCAGAGTTTTCAAATTTTTGGCAAACTCTACAAATATTTCGCAGACTTATATCTCAGTTTAACATTTATTTAAAAATAATAATTTCGTGTTTTGTTATGCATGTTTTGTTTTGCTAATAAAATATTTTTATTTTGCAGGAAATTAAGGAAGAAGAAGAAAAAAATGGTACTATTGATGGATGTGGTGAAGATGAAGGAAAAAGTGGTATAATTGATGGGTGTGTTGAAAATGAGGAAAAAAGTGGTACCATCGATGAATGTGGTGAAGATGAGGCAAATACAACATATGGATTTCATGAAGAAGATGAGGTCCAAAGCGGTTATATTGATGGTAATAATGGATCCTCTTTAGATGAAGATGAAAAACAAAGTGGTGATATTGTTGGTATTATAGATCTTCGTCAGATATATCTTTCCATGGAGAGTTTGATGAGAAATTGACGGGGGCCCTAGAAAATATCCATATGCAAAGCGAATTTTGATAAGCTTTGATAAGCTTCGTATGATAAGCTTTGTCTTCATATGATAAGTTTCGTCTTCCCATCGTTGCCTACTATGACAGTTGCTAAAATGGACAGATATGCAAAGCAAATTTTGTTTTCCCTTGACCAGTTTACAACATCTTTACACACCTCCTTCAATTGAATCTTGCTTGGATTCTTATTTGCTTTGACTTTCATCTTTTTCCATAAGTCTTTATGCGCATTGGTATCTACAGAATCCTCAGACTTAGGGAAAGGTTCATAGTTCAAAGTAGTTATGTTTTGAAACTCTGACAGAAAGAACCGAGCAGGTCTACTACCAAACAAACACCATATCTCATACTTCTTATTGCAAACAAATTGTTTGACAAGAAGGTATTCGACAAACTTATGACCAAATGAACTTTTTTTCAACAAACCGTACAATGACCCCCAAAGGCAAAGCACGAATGTAGTCCCACACCTTTTTTCCAACAGATATTTACACCTCTTCCAAAAAATTAGTCTTGCTATGGTAATTGATGCTTTTGTCAGGCTCCGGTTCACAACCAAGTGAATATAATCGCAAGGGAAATCCCAAATCCACATTTGTTTGAATCGACATCCTGAAAAAATGCATGGATCAATTGATACTAAGACTTTTCCGTCTTAAGGAGGTATCAATAACTCCAATACGAGTAGTATAGAAGGTTATCAATCCGTATTGGGATTAATTCTAAGCACGTAGAATACAAGGCACTCAAGTAAGTTAAACTAAATAGGTGAATTGTTGAGTTTCACTAATATTCTAGCAAGATTAAGCAAACAAACAAGGCGAAACTAACTAAGCAAGATGTGAATTCAAGATAAGGAAACGAATCCAAGGATGGGGTAATTGGATATAGGCTATTCCAAGTCTAATTCATAATGCTCATACACAATCAAGGTTAATTTTCAAGGTTAAGATCATAATTATGACTAATCCTCTCTCAATGTACTAATCACCTATGCTAATCACTAATCCAAGATCAAATTCTCATTTGTGGACTCTTAATTAGCAAGCATTAAATTCATTAGTCAAGATCACTTAAATAATCCCTTAGACAACTAATCTCTTAGGCTAAGAAGAGTATTTCTCTTAGAAAGCTCTCTTAGGCATTTCATCGAACACCTTGTGGGTGGGAAATGCCTTGGGATCAAGTTTGACTTTCTCAAGCACAGTCAAGCATTAAACACACTCCCTAATAGTAGGAAATTGATTATCTATCCCTAAGCATCACAAATCATCCATGGAAGTCACCTAATCCTAACCCATCCCTAGATCCTAGGGGACTACTCACTAATCATGATGAGTCCAACAAATCCTATGAAAAACATGTTAAATCTCATGATTAGATGATAGATGATTAAGAAAGAAGATTGAGAAGATGAGATTGATAGATGAACTTAGATTGCATAAATTAAAAAGGAGAATCTCTCTTACAAATTACTTAGAACATTCAAAAAGAGGTTCTTAGCATAAGAAAAGACACACTACAAGAAAACAGTCATTTTACAACGGACATAATCGATGTAAAATCGGGTTTGGGACGATTTAGCGACGATTGTCATTTCGTCGTAAATTGTTCGTCGTTAAACCTTAATCGTCGTAAAGTCGTCGTAAAATCTGGGACGCATATAAATCGTCGTAAACCCGTCGTAAATAATTCGTCGTAAATTCGCCGTAATAGTACGACGGATTTACGACGATAATACCAATGACGTGTTACGACGATGTTACGACGGATTATTTCCGACGAGTTTACGACGGAGTATTAACGACGATGTTACGACGGAATATTTACGACGATGTTACGACGGATTATTTACGATGATTTTACGACGGATTATTTACGACGATTTATCGAATTATATTAATTAATAAATAATAAATTTAAATATATATTAATAAATTATAATTAAAATTTTATAAATAATTCTGAAATACAAATTTTAAATATATATTATAAAATAATTAAAATTTTATTAATAATTCAAAAATACAAATTAAAATCCCAAATACAAACTACAATATACTAATTAATACCAAATTCTTCAAAACGTTCCTCGTCGGTTCTATGCAACAATTCCGCTCGCTTTTTCACGAGCGGATCCGGATCCTGATCCTGATCCTCATCCCTCGGTCCCGATGTCGATGCTTGCTGCGCTCTCAGGGCCTTCGCCAAGGCAGGATTATCCACATCAAGAAGCTCAAACAGAGAATCGTATCCTTGGATCGTCTTACCTAATCCAAGGATCTTCTGATCGGATTCCGCTTGCTTCGCCCGTAACGTGTTGATCTCGGAATGGGCGGTGTTCAACTCGTTCCTCAACCCAACCGGATCGTTGGTCGGACGATGTGCGGAAGCCGAGGCAACATAACTGCCCTTTTTCTTCGGGGCAACCTAAAAAAAAAACGTTAAAATTAATAAATTGAATACAAAATAATTAAAAATTTAATATGATTATTATTAATTACCTCTTCATAAATCTCGTCCATCTGGGCTGTGGTCAAAGCCGCATTGGACTGGACCGAGCTACCGCCAGGTGATAGCTGCTGAGAGAGCTGAGTTTGACGCTCCTCGATCCGTGCCTGCACGTCATTGTAGACCTGCTCCACTCGAGGATCCACAAAAGAACCGTCTTTCTTTTTGTGAGTTTCCTCAAAAACTCGAGTCATCGGAGGAAGTTCGCCTCCGTTTGCCTAAACAAATGACATTCGGAAAATATAAACGGTTAAAGAATAAATTTAATTAATTACAAAAGCAGGAAAAAAAATTATTAAAAAAAAATCATACCATTTGAAGACGCCTTCCCGCAAATGAAGTTTGGCCTGAAGTATGTGGCAACACCGCCGGACGACCGTCTGGACCGACAGTGTTCCGAGAAGCCGAACACTTAGCAGCCACTTGCTGCGAATGCGGATCCATCCAGTGTGTCTTCAAGCCGTTCCAAACTTCGGAAGACATGTACGGGGGCTTCGCCTCATCGCCGTCAACCTCCCAGTTCCGCTTCCAATCGAAGACGGTATTGTTGAGCCGCAACTTTCGCCCTTCGCCTTAAACTCCGTCTTCACCGTCTCGTTGATCGCAACATCCCAGTGCCATTTTTGCTATAAAAACAAGAAAACAATTAGAAACGATTAAATAAAATTAAATAATTATTAGAAAAAAAAACAATTAAATTACGTACCGCGAAACATTTGAACCACGTATCAACGACGTCGCGCGGAACAGCAGACCAATTGCGGTGAGGCTCCTCGAAGTAGGCTTTGATGGTGTCAGACACACTTCGCCCGACTTTGTTGTCCTCCTTAAACCTGAAATATAAAAATAAAATTAAATGTAAAAAGCAGATATTAATGACAAAAAAACAAAAAAAATTAGCTTACGTACCAAAAAGTACCCGGCGGGCGGAGCGGATCTAACCGGGGTAAACAATCATGACCCGGCGACCGCAAAATGTCCTCGACCGTCAATCCCGCATATATCAAAGCGGGTCGAGGTGTAGGAGCATCTGGCGGTGGCGGGGTCGCCTGTGGGGCGGGCCCGGAGTCCGGAACCACATACGGTGTGGCAGACGATGATGGGGCGCCAACCGAATTAACACTCGGCCCCGACTCGCCACCCATAAATGCGCGATAATGATTCCTACGTGGCCCCATATCTAAAAAAAAATTAACGACTATCAAAAATATAATATATCCAATCTAATTCCAATCATATATAATTCAAATTCTATCTAATTATTCCAATCCCTATCTACTATTAACAATCAAATATACTAATCTAATTTATTAATAAAACAAAAAACAAAAAAAAAAAATTTACCTTAGAGAGAGAAAGCTCCGGAATTCGGTAGAGAGAGAAGGAGATTGTGAGTTGTGAGGGAAAAATCTGGACTCGGGTATATATAGATTTTGTGGCCGTCGTAATTTCGATGGTAGATTACGACGATTTTACGACGGTCCGTCGTAAAATCGTCGTAACCCACGAAACCGAATAGTAAACCAATAAGAACAATTTCCCTACGCGGGAAATTGTCACTCCACGCAGGAAAATTAATTTTGGGTTACGACGATTTTACGACGAAACCGTCGTAATGTACCATCGAAATTACGACAGATCCGTCGTAAGTTCGTCGTAATGATAGAAATGTAAACCCTAAACCCTAAACCCTAACACACATATCTGTCTGGTATTAATGAAGTATATTTGTACATCAAAAACTTTTCATTATACCCAATACAATCAATAATGATGATTGAATCTGACAAATGGAAAATTTCCTTATCTCCGCTTAATAGTCCATAACATTCGTTGTATAAGTTTCTTCCTAACATGCATGAAGTATAAATTGTTAATCATTTTTGTATTACGTCAAACAACGAATCGAGAACTTATGTAAAACAATATAATTGATGCAAAACCAAACATTTATAACCTATACTCAACCCTAAACCCTAAACCCTAAACCCTTTTACCCTATTAAGTATTACGACGATATTACGACGATTTCGTCGTAAAGTCGTCGTACTTTACCATCGATATTACGACGATTTTGTCGTAACATCGTCGTAATAGTTGAATTTGAATTAACACGATACCATCCTATTGAACCGGAAATTGAATTAATTGGTTAAATGGTTACGACGAGTTTACGACGAATGACTTGAATCGTCGTAAATCCGTCGTAATAATGATAACCGGAGATAACCGGAGATGGGATCGAAAGGACTCCCGCAGGTCTAATATTCGACATGTGGGAATCCTTACAATCCCATCTCCGATTATCTCCGGTCATATGCCGAGATCAAGTTTTATTATAAAAATTAAAATAAGAGCAATTACATATATAAATCAATCAGAATCATCATCGCCTCTCGGTTCTTTCATCTTCATTGGGTTCATCATCTTCAGGTTGAGAATCATCGTCACTCTCATCAAACTCATCGGAATCGCCTTCTTCTTCTGTGTCGTCAGGTAAACATTCAAGTTCCCGGTTGCGGGGATCAATTAACAGAACGTTTTCCATAATCTCTGGTTCTGTAATGTCACAGCAAGAATCTTGTTGCATTGGAAGATCGTCAACACCAACAATTTTACCCCTTGGAGCTATTTTAATAACTGATAACCATGTGGGCCCAGTGGTTCGAACTCGCGGATATGGCACGAACGTTACTTGTTCTGCTTGTGATGCTAGGATAAATGGTTCAAACTTGTTATATCGCCGTGCTTTGTTGACGTCGACCACACCAAATTTGTTAATTCGCACCCCTCGACCGACTGTTGGATCGAACCAATCACATTTGAAGAGAACGCATTTCATACTAACCAAGCCGGGGGTACTCAACTTCAATTATTTGCTGCAACACCCCATAAAAATCTATTTCACCCCTAACACATACTCCGTAGTTGGTAGTTGCCCGCTGAACACCGTATTTGTATGTATGAAACACATAACCACATGTGAAATACATGAGTGCAGTCTTTATCTTCCCGAGGGGGCCTTGTAGTAACTCATGAAACCATATTGGATATGCAGGGTCGCCATGATCCACCTATGAATTGAAAAAGGCACATCGAGAAGTGTGCATGTTAGATCGAGCATCGATATACTTGATGAAGTTTTTTTATTATGTAAACTTACTTGCGTCTTCAACCACTTAGCAAAGTGACGATCTTTACGATCGTTTATTTCATCATCTGAAACGCATTCAATGCATTCTCGTACATGACTAACAAATAAACTGCAAAATACATATATATACATTGAAATTAATACATTTATCTATATATATAATTAATAAATTAGTAGTGGATAATTAAATTGTCACGTTACCTCTCGAAAGGCTCCACTTCCTCGCAATTTAGGAGGATATACGTATGTGCGCTGTGCCTATCATTCTCGTTAGACCACCAAACTTCCTTCACTTTTCCACCAAGACGACCGATTGGTGAGAAGATGTCTGGGACACCCTCTACTGCATAAGTTCTTCCCACACCACCATCATCATATCGTCGGGGTTTCCGTTTGCGTGTGCGGACTTTTGTAGCGAAATAGTACGAAGTGAAGTGTGAAGTTTCTTCGGTCAAACTTCCCGCAACAATTGATCCTTCAACCCTTGCTAGATTTTTAGCCTTTCCCTTTAAATGTTTCATGAAGCGCTCGAATGGGTACATCCACCTAAACTGAAAAGGCCCGCCTAGTTCTGCTTCATGAGGGAGATGAATGGGAAGATGTTCCATAACATCAAAAAACGCCGGGGGGAATATCTTCTCCAAATTGCACAACAATATTGGAATATTAGCAGCCAGCTGTGCAATTACATCTTCTGACAACGTCCGTGTACTAAGATCCCGGAAAAAACGCTCTGATGCCTGCAACACCAAAATTATATAGTGCAATATATATTTGAACAAATTATATGTGATATGATGATATATGTCTATTACCTCCAATTGCTTCATGAACATTTCCTGGAAGGAGTTCGACAAATGCGAAAGGAAGTAATCGTTGCATAAACACGTGACAGTCATGACTCTTCATCCCTGAAAACTTTTGTCCTTTCTCAACAGATTTAGCCAAATTGGATACGTACCCATCAGGAAACTTCACATCAGATGCAACCCAATTGAACAACGCTGCCTTTTGTTCTGCACCGAGCCGAAATATAGGAACTGGTGATTTCCCATTGCTCATAATATGCAACTCATTTCTGTTGCAAATATCGGGCAAGTCCAACCTTGACTTTCCGCTGTCTTTGGTTCTTCCTTTCACGTTTAACACCGTATGCATGATGTTATCAAAAAAGTTTTTCTCAATGTGCATGACATCAAGATTGTGTCCTAGCAGATGATCTTTCCAGTACGGAAGTTCCCAAAAAATGCTTTTCTTGTGCCAATTGTGATTCTCCCCTTATCCATCATGCATATTAGCTAGAGTGTGCCAATTTCCCCCACGATTCACAGTTTCTAGTCCCCCAAAATGATCTATTTTTGCTTCTAGATCTTCCCCAGATAGATACACTGGTGGGGGGACACGCACGATTTTGTTCTTCCTAAACAATCGCTTATTTCTCCGATATGGATGGTTGATTGGTAGAAACCGACGGTGACAATCAAACCAGCATGTTTTCCTCCCATGTTTCAGCTGAAACGCATATGTCCGATCGAGGCAATACGGACAAGATAACCTCCCATGCGTCGTCCAACCTGATAGCATCCCGTATGCAGGGAAGTCGCTTATTGTCCACATAAGCACCGCACACATCGTAAAATTTTTTTTCCTCGAACAGTCATATGTACGAACTCCTGTATACCACAACTGTTTCAACTCATGTATGAGAGGCTGCAAAAACACATCAAGGGAACGCTTGGGATGCTTCGGACCAGGTACTAATATACTCAAGAATAAAAATTCTCTTTGCATGCACATATCTGGAGGAAGGTTGTATGGGGTTAGGATTACTAGCCATAAAGAATATTGCCTACCAGACATACCAAATGGACCAAATCCATCAGTGCAAAGGCCAAGATACACATTTCGCTTAAATTTAGCAAATTCCGGGTGTACCGTGTTAAAGTGTTTCCAAGCTTTTGCATCTGACGGGTGAGTCACTTCTCATTCTCTCTGTGAATGTTCTGCATGCCACCTCATTGATGCAGCTGTCCTTTCAGATTGATACAATTGTTTCAACCTATCAGTTATAGGAATATACCACATCCGTTGGTACGGTATCTTACTACGCCCAGAAGTTTGTGGCCTGAATCTCGGCTTTTAGCAAAATCGACATTCCTGCAGCTTATCATCTTCTTTCCAAAAAAGCATACAATTGTCAACACATACATCTATCATCTCAGAAGGCAACCCAAGACTAAACAACAACTTCTGTATCTCATAGTATGTTCCGGCAGCCAAATTATCATCTGGCAAATACTCTTTAATAAGATCAGCCCAATCATTCATGCAAACCTCAGCTAAGTTATGATCAGTTTTAATTGTCATCATCCTAGCTGCTAATGACAATTTAGACTGACCTTCTCTACATCCATCGTAGAGAGGCTGATTTGCATCGGCTAGCATATCATAAAATCGCTTCGCATCTACATTGGGTTCCTCAACATGACTATTATCAACATTTGTTTCATGAAATGCATCATTGACCATTTCATGCATCATATCATGATCTTGACCCTGCTGATCAAATTGATGTTCATGACCATGATGATAACTACTACCCTGATCAAAATCTACATGACCTTGATGATAATTACTACTACAATCATCTTGATCAGTAGTACTCCTTTCAAAACTCTCTCCATGTTGATACCAAACATAATATTGCGGCATAAATCCTCTATTTAGTAAATGCTTCCACACCGTCTCAATAAAAATATATCTCGTATTCTTGCATTTACGACAAGGACAGAACATCTTACCGCTTTCAAGGGTTGTTTGCATATTTCTGGCCTGATACATGAATATTTCCAGCCCCTCTTTGAATTCTTTCGTCAATGCTCCCTCCGAATCCTTTTGCGTATACATCCATCTTCGTAGTTCGTATATAGACATTTTATAAAAAGAGTTTTTGAAATTTTTTTTTTTTTTTTGAAATTTTCGTTTGAATTGGTTGCTGTATTTATAGAAATTTTTCAGAATTACCAACGGATTTACATCGAATTTACATCGAAAAATAATTTACAACGAATTTACATCGCTTATACGATGGATTTACGACAAATATATGAGATGTAAATTATTAGGTGAACCTACTTAAAAACGTGGCCACCTACCTACACACATTTGACGTAAACTCGTCGTAACGTACATCGAATATAAGTTCTCGTAACATCGATGTAAACTTCCGACGATTCTTTACATCGTCGTAATATCTTCGTAATGTCGACGTCCAATTACGACGATATTACGACGACAACAATTTACGACGAAATTACATCGAAATAAAATTTCGTCGTAATGTCGTCGTAACTTCGACGTAAACTTACGACGGCCAAAATTCGATGTAAATTTTTGTTGGTAATCGACTGTTTTCTTGTAGTGATATGCCATGAAAATTAGGTCTAAAAAGTACGTATAGTGAACAGTATGCGAACCGAGTCGACCCGGGATAAACCGGGTACCGACCCGGTTAAGTTGGGTCGAAAAAGCTGATACCGATCCCTCATACCGATCAGTGGACTCGGTATTGGGCCTGTGTTCTTGCACGCCGAGTGAGCATACCGATTGGTGGACTCGGTATTGGGCCTGTTGCGTTGTGTGGTTGTTCGGCTATACCGATGCCACCGATCGGTGTCGTGGGTCGGAGCTAAGAAGTTTAGTCCCTGTTTCCATACCGAGCATCTACACCGATCTGTGGACTCGGTGTAATGCCCTGAAGCTTCTATACCGAGTGTCAATACCGAGCCGTGCACTCGGTATGGTTGTGTGATCTTTACGCCGAGCGACAATACCGAGCAGTGGACTCGGTATGGTCATCCTCCATGCTTCTTCAAGTCTTTGGCTTCTCCTCCTTCGCTCCGAATGAGGCTGGCCTCATGTCACAAGTCCCGTACCGCCTCCAAAGTGCCTAGAATATGTCCCAAAACATGCAAAAGACTCCATGGGACCTAATGCGACATCTCTAAACTCTAATTTAGACAAAAAAATTAAGGAATGCTATGAAACTATATGCATATGAGATTAAACCTAAGCTAAATGAATGCATAAAAGGGGTAAAATGCAAGGATATCAACTCCCCCAAACTTACTCTTTTGCTTGTCCTCAAGCAAACAAGAACAAGAAGGGAGAGAGAGTTGGGAGCGGGAGCTCAAATCCACAAGTATCGTTAAGAGAAATCAAGCTCAATGTCCAAGTTGTTAGTTCTAAGATGCGATCAAACTAGTTTACTGATAAATGGTTTTTTATGTTATAGTCATATCAATTCCTCTGTGCTTGTCATTGTAGCATAAGAGGTGTCAATCCATAGGGGTTAAGATCAATGCACTAAGAATACATGAACCTTCTTAAGCTAGAGCAAATGTTTTTGGGTTTTTATGTTTTTAGATTAAGAAAGTAAAATGCAAGAAAGAAAACAAAGGCTAGAAGTGTTGGAAAATGAATTAACTATCAAGAAGATGATTAATGAACAAACAATGATGATTTAGATTGAATTAAACACTATCCTAGAACATGGAATTCACAATTATGACTAATCCACTCTCGTGGCACTAATCACTTTGTTAATCACCAAATCAAGAACAAACTCTCGTTTGTGATAAGATGATTAACAAGCTTTAATCTCCAATTCCACTTAGTTCACTAATCACCCTAGACATCAACTCTCGTTGGCTAGGCATGAAAGGCTCACAAAAGGTTTGGTTCAAGCATTTCATCGAACACCTCTCGGGCGTGAAACGCCTAAGCTCTAGTTTTGATCTCTCAATCCAAAACTAGCTTTAAGATCAACCTAAGTGAAGGATCTAACAAGATGTAACCTAAATTGTCATCATCTAATCATCAAGACAATTGACTAACGATGCAAATGCACACAATCTATTCTAATCCTTAGGTTAAGATCACTAATTATGACTAATCCTCTCTCAAGGCACTAATCACTTTGCTAATCACTAAATCAAGTGTGATAAAATGATTAGCAAGCATTAAGATCAACATTCAAATCAACCAATAAACACCTTAAGCAACTACTCTCATAGGTTAAGAATGTTTATCTCTTTCTAAGTTCTTTGGGGAATTTCATCAAACACCTTGTGGGTGTGAAATTCCCAAAGATCTAGATTGACTCTCTCAAGCCCAATCTAGCATTAAGATCACTTAGGAAGAAAGGAAAGCAATGATTAAGAACATAAGCAACACAAATCAATCATCAAAATCAAGCCTTTCATAATCCAACAAAAACCCTAAAGTCTAAACATGAAGAACAAAAGAGAAAGAGACATAAAGATAAATAAATTGCATAAATAAAAGATAGAGTTGAAGAAATCTTCTCTAGAGTGGCATTTGTATGAAGAACAATCAAAATCCCTCCAAAATCATAAGAAGAGTTTGGGATAAAACCCAACTCTAGAAAGAAGAAAACTTCCTACAAAAATTAGGTTTCAAGAGTATTTAAAGCAAAAAGGGCAAACCGGGTCAACCCGGAACAAACCGGGTATTGACCCGGTCAAATCTGGTTTTGAGGCACATAAGGGCTCTGTACCGACCAGTCCTGGGTCGGTACAAGTAGGTCGGTACAAGTCTTTTGGTCGTGAGCTTATTGGTGTTGCCGCTTGGAGGAGTTCACGCCGAGTGGTCTTGGATCGGTATTGGAAGTGGAGCTGGGTCGGTATTGGTCTCTGCCTCAGCACCGAGCAGCTTGTACCGCACCAGGACGGGTCGGTACTGATCTTGAAGTTGCATGTTGTATGAGACTTATCCGGGTGAAGTCGATCGGTGTGATCGCTGAGTTAGTGCCGAGCTGTAGTACCGACCGAGAGTGGGTCGGTACAAAAAGCTGTGTTTGTGCCGCTCGAGTTGTGCCGGATGGGGACGGGTCGGTACTGGTCTACATACACTTGGTAAAATCGCCATATCTTTTGAACCACTTGTCCATATGACCTGAAACCACATCCAGGCGACAGCTAACTCACATATCTTCGACTTTCATGAAGAACGTAGAAGCTGAATCGGATTGGAAACCCTTCGTCTGGGTTGATCTTTCAGAAGTCGTATTGGGAGCAGCACTCGTTTGGACGCCAGACAGACATGTCTCTGACAAATATGATGTATCTTTCTAACCACGGATCAGAATGACATGAAACCACCTCCGGAAGTCAGATGACTCAATCATCTACATCTTTCATGAAGATCATTGACGCTGAATCGGACTGTAACCTCTTCGTTCTGCCGGATCTTTAAGACACTTCGGCTGGCTTCATGGGGATGGATTTGGGAGTGGATTAGTACCGACCAAGTGTACCGAGCTAGGACAGGTCGGTACTAATCTTTGCCTTTGTACCGATCAGTTAGTACCGGTCCAGAACAGGTCGGTACTAATCTTTTCTTGTGTCGATCCAATGCTGGTCGGCGTTGGTCTCGCGGCCAGGCGGATACACCTTCGGTAAACTCGCGATATCTCTTGAACCGCTTATCCAAATGCCCTCATTCCAACTGCTCTGGCAAGCTAACTCATTCCTCGACAATTTCCATGAAGACGGTCGAGGCTAAATCGGACTGTATCCACTTCGTTTTGCCGATACAAATAGGTTGGTCTGCACTGCCGTGTTTGTGCCGACCCAGAATGGGTCGGTACAAATCTTCCTGATCCTTCATGCCGAGCAGATCTGGGTTGGTGTTGAGAAGTGCTTCTGATCTGTATAAGTCTCTGGAGCAATACCGACCCATGGTACCGACCCAATGCCGGTCGGTATTGTTCGACATCTTCGCGGCTAGTCGGGCATGGCTTCAGTAAAAAGGCCATATCTTCCAAAACCACTGGTCCGAATGACTTGATTCAAAATCCGGTAGAAAGATAACTCATCCCTCTACAACTTTCATGAATACCTCCGAAGCTAAATCATATCAGAGAGCCTTTGTTCGGCAGGTTCTTTTGGACGGTTCGGATGACCCCTTCCTTCTCTTATGCTCCATAACTCCAAACTTCTCCAAAATGACTCCAAGCACCTATAAAACACTCCAAATGATGCAAGACTCACTAGGACTTAATGAAACCTAGCTAGACTCTAATTTAGACCAAAACACTAAGGAAAACAATGATTATGCATGCATGTGACTCAAAACGCTAAGTAGAATGCATGCTAAAACGAGTAAAATATGAGAATATCATTTACTCAAAAGGGTCTAGCCATATCTTTTCCCTACATGAATCAAGCTTAAATCTCAACCTACACACGCATTCCTCTTATCCAATCCTTTGACATTCAATTAGTGGTTTCAAGTGGATCATGCTCATGCAATGCAAACAAACTCATTTGGTTAAGGACTTGGTCTTGAGATAAAGATGATCTCAATACATGTGGTGGTTTCCGAACAAGGGATATCTCATTGAAGGAATGGACTTTGGCAAAATGCTAAGGGTGAAGAGCAATAGATGCATACAAGGCTAGACGTTCATCTACCCAATGCCCCATTACAAAATTGACCCTAACTCTAAACCCACAAAGAACAAACCCTAGCTACCCTTCACAAGGCGTTCTTGCCTTCTCACACCACATCTTTTCATCATCTTTCTTCTTTATAAACACTTGGGGGATTCCTTCTTCAACCAATGGTTTGGCATACATTATTCTCCTTGACCTAGCTTCTCTTTTGTTTTCTCTAGCCTCTTTCATTTCTTTTCTAGTTTGAGCCCTTTTGGCTTCTTTTCTTTCTTTTTAAAGCTAGAGACCATCTTTTCGTCACTTAGAGCTAAACCACAAATTTTCTTGCCAACCATTTCGATCTTATTGCTTTCCCCAAATCATTCTCCCAAGTTCCTTTCTTTCTTTCCACTTTTCCAATCCCGTGATCCTTCTTTTCTTTCATTTTCACCCGTTCCCCTAATCACAAATACCGACCTATCTAACCTAGCCTAATCTAGCTCACGATGCGCGAGCTAGTTCTACATGAAAGCTTTTCCTTGTCGCTCTAGACCCAACACTTTTTGCTAAGTCCATTCAAAAATAAGGCCTCACAATGCTCACTAAACATGCAGGCTTGAAAGAAGGTTGAGTTTTTAGGTGGGGAACCATTCCAAAGGTGGGAATTGGCTACTTGGGCCAACAAGAGTGGTACAAAGGGATAAGATGACCCAAGTATGTATGCGGAATCCATGAGTCCATTGTGCAATGCATGATCATGATAATTAATGTGTCAAATTAAGGTTCTCACTTAGATAGGATTGGATTCGTTTAACACATGCTTCAGCTAAAACCTAAGTAATGAGACACGAGATCAAAACATGGTTCGTCCTTAATTTCAAACGTGAGATCAAAGCATCAACAACTAGCAACAAGGACATTGGACCGAGCTCTTAAAATGATACTCTACAAGGAAAATTCATCATTGCTCCCTATGCACGTGCAATGCAACCTACATGTTACTAGACTCGATCATATTCGTGAAATGCAAGCTAAATGACTTCTTTTTGTGTTTTAAATTTTTCAAATTTTCCGATTTTTTTGGTTTTTCTATGCCTTAGATGAATGCATGAATGTATGAGACTCAAAATGCAAAATAGAAAAATAAGATCAAAATAAACGTGGTTAGATGCCGGTCCTTCCCCCAAACTTAAATCGCACCGTCCCGGTGTGAAATAAATTCAAAGGAAGAACCTTAAATAAAAGACAAAGATGACTACGTAATGCAAGACTCAAGAAAAGAAAAATTATTTACAAGTGTTTTGGGAGTATACCTAGAAACTTTGAGACGGGGAAGAAGATCCCATCGAGTAACTTGGATTGCTTGAGACGGGGGATGGTGAACGCATTGCTCTCCTCTTGCCCGCTTTCTCCGCTTGGGCTGTGGCTTGACTTGCCTCTGCGTGCAATACAATCTCTCCTTGCACCTCATCATCGTGGCCTCTAGATGTGCCGGCCTCTCCATCGTTTCCTTGATCTTAGCTCCTTGATCACTTTTCCCATTGACTTCACTTTCTTCTTCAAGCTTTTTATCGTTTTGACCATCTTCCTCATGTTGGTGTCTTGCCACTTGCACCAACGTTGTAGGAGCCGAGATTGGTGGTGAGCGTGGCGCATTCTAGCGTTGGGCATGGCACCATCAAACGGATCGAATTGATAGCGCTCACTACCATAAGTGGATCGAGAGGTGGTGCGTCTTGCGTTTCATCTTCGGAGCCAAGGGGTGAGTCGGGAGCCTCGTGGATCGTGGCTTTGTCCTTCTTTTTGGTTGCTCTTGTGCGAATTGCATCGATTGGCGGGTCCACGGTTCGGTTGTAGAGATGTTCCGTGGTGGGGTAGAATATCACATTCCTTTGCTCACGGATGTTGGTGAGGGAAGGATTCGTTAGCAAGACTTGCGCACGGAAGTTTGCGTTGAGTTGGAGGTTGTAGGCTATCTTGCCTTCTCGTGTTCCCTTTGCATATCTAGTCCTTTCAAGGTAGCCCTCGTCCAAAAGTCTCCACTCATGAGAGCTAACCCCGAGCTTGACTCCCTTTGCCTCGAGAATAGGCGTTATAAGCCATCCGATGCATATCGCGGCCTTCTTTGCCTTAGTCTTCCAAGCCCACTCTTTGTAGGCGAACAGTTGCCGTACTAAGAGCGTCGCTGATGAAGGATAATTGTGTGTATCCAAATCAATTACCCAAACACTCCATCATTGTAGTATTTGGGGATCAATCCAAGGGAGGCACAAGAACAACACACTAAGAATGCAAGAAATCGCTTAAGCTAAACAAACCAAAGAGATTTGGGTTTTAATCTAACAACCTAATGTAAGTGAAAGCAAATAAACAAAAGACAAGAACTAAACGAGATTAACAATGATTAAAAGAGGATCTTTGGGCAAGGCAATTGATTTGGGGAAATCTCGAGTTAAGCAATGATGTCTATCCAATCACAAAAGTGCATTTCCTTAAGCCTAGAACAGTAATCAAGATTAGCCTAATCTCTTAGCACTAATCACTTCACTAATTACAAATTCAAGAACAAACTTTCATTTGTGAAAATGTAATTAACAAGCATTAATCATAAGTTCTATTAGCCAAGATCCACCTTAGACATTCACTCTCATGAGCTAAGTATGAAAATCTCTTATTTAGTTCATTGGGGAATTTCATCAAACACCTTGTGTGCATGAAATTCCCTATGATCTAGATTAACTATCTCTAGCCTAATCTAGCATTAAAACCACTAAATAAGAAAGGAAATAACATCATTAAGCTCTAGACATCAAAGATTAACAAAAAAAACCCCTAATCTACCAAGCCCAATGATCCAAAGAGTTTCTACTCACTTACCATGAAGAACCCAACAAATCTTATGAAAGAAATGTCAAATCCCATGATTAAGTGAATAAGAGATGAAAGATTAAAGAGATTAAACTTCCAATTGCATAAAACTCAAGATATATCTTACAAAATCATCCAAATCCTAAAAGAATCAAGGTGACCACGTTTTTGTGCAAGGAGAAAGAGAGAAAATAAAGCTTAGATTATGAAAATTAGGTTTTTGGACTATTTAAAGGAAGGTGGGCGAACCGGGTCAACCCGGGACAAACCGGGTATTGACCCGGTTGAAATGGGTCAAATCTGGTCCTGAGTGGCCAATACCGATGCCACTGCTCGGTATTGGGCCAGGGTTTCAACTCCGGGCAGAACTCGTTTGGGCGGCAGACAGACATGTCTTTGCTAAATCTGATATATCTTTTGCACCAGAGCTCCAAACGACGTGAAAACACCTCCAGAGGACGGCTAACTCAATTATCTAGACCTTATATGAAGACCTCCGAAGCTAATTCGGACTGGAGACCCTTATTTCGGGCAGATATTTCAGACCCATCGGATGAGCTCGGCTGGTTTGGGAGCATACCGATGTCACGGGTCGGTATTGTGATCAGAGCTAAGGAGTTTTGCTTCTGTTTTTGCACACTGAGCACCATACCGATATGTGGACTCGGTATTATGCCATGAAGCTTCAACGCCGAGCGACAATACCGAGCAGTTGACTCGGTATGAAGAAACCGTCTCGGCCAGGCGGATACGTCTTTAGTAAACCCTCGATAACTTCTGGAATACTTGTCCGAATGACTTGAGTCCAACTCCTGTGGCAAGCTAACTCATCTGGATACATCTTGCATGAAGATCATTGAGGCTGAATCGAACCGTAACTCCTTCGTTCTGCCGGATCTTCAAGACACTTGGGAATGATCCTTGCATCCTCTTTTGCTCCATTACTCCTAACATCTCCAAAATGTCCCCAAACACCTAGAAAACACTCCAAATGAATGCAAGACTCACTAGGACCTATGCAAACTAACTAAAGCCTAATTTAGACCAAAACACTAAAGAAAGATATGAAAACACATGCATGATACCTATAATGCTAAGTTAAATGCATGCTAAAAGAGGTAAAATATGGGAATATCAGTCGCTAGGCAAGGAGTTCTCTCGTTTCCTTCGAATACCTTCCCATTGTGAAGAGTGGGGAGAAGCGGCTTTAACCCGAGTCCCATCAATTCCATTTCCTCACTCGTAACCGAATCAATCTCCACCTTGGCGTAAAACATGTGAACTAACGCCTTATGCACATATCGAAGAGCCGGGTGGCGGATGCTTGCGTTCTTGGAGTTACCGGGCTCAAAACCACCGGATACAACCGTACTCCAAAGATGTTGGAGCTCATATCTCGGATAATCAAAGTAGTGCCCCCCCCGTAAGTCCCTTCTTCCTTGAATCCGAAGATTTCGCATATCTCTCGGAAGGTGACTCTATGGGTGACCCCGCCGATCCTGAATTTAATGATCCTGAATCCCGACGTTTTCACTCTCTCATCCCCCGTGTCGTAAAACGCCGCCTTAAGGGTCGCTAGGAACGTGCAAGAAAGGGCCTTGTTTGCTTCTTCTTTCATCCTCATGAACTTCCCAAGTCCCATGTTCTCAAAAAGCAACATCACATCCTCATAGATTCCCATCTTTTCCAATACCGCGGAGTCAACGAATTGGCCTTGTTCAAATTTCATCCTGTGGAACTTTGTGAGGAAATCGTTCTCCGTTGGTTTACTCACTTCCACTTCCCCACTCGAATATTCGTCATCCCCACTTGGGATTTCTTCTTCCTCACTTGGGGTTTCTTCTTCCACAATCTTCTTGCCTTTAGCCTTGGCGTTCGCTTTAGCAAGAGCTTCTTTACCCGCCTTTGAGGTCGTTCCCGCGGCTTTTCCCTTGGAATTTGAAGCCTTTGCTGTGGTCTTTCTTGTGGCGGTTGAGGCTTTGGCAACGGCTTTGCCCTTAGCGTTTGCGCCGGTCATTGCTCTAGTTGTTGGAGCACCTTCTTTTGCCATTGTTCCTACAAAATCACTCAAGAAAATTTATGAGCTCCTAGGGATAATGTTGAGCGATTTTTGCAAGGTTCAAGCAATAGCTTTCAAGAGTAAAACACAACACAATGAACAAGAACACAATGCACCATCGAAATCCTCAAGTTTTCAAAGGGCTCAAATTCTCAAAATTTTCTCCAAACTAGCAAAAATTAGCACGTGAATCACAAAGCCTAGCCATTACAACGCTACCCCAAGGTCTAATCACAAGTGAAACGCGAGCTCTAGCAATTTTTCAAGAAATCGCCATTGAAGCTCGATTCAAGGTTTTTAGAAGTGAAGAGAAAAATACCTTTTTGAATCGGGAGTAAAAGCTTAAAACGGTGGTGAAATCGAAAAGAGTAGGAGAAACCGAGAATTTGGCAATTTAAATCACGAAATTTGATTGGGGATTGAGAGATTTGTGTCCAAAATCGGTCTTGGAGTGAAGGAAGAAGAAGAAGGCGTCGAAGAATGGAGAGAAGGAGTCGCAGGATTAGGGAAAAGAAGGAGAAAACTTACCTGCCGGGTCGGATCTTACATGGGTCGGTCCGCGGGTTTGTCAACAAAACCCGGAAAATTAGTTGATACCGAGTCTATTGCTCGGTGTGGAGATCGGTATCGACCAACTTTTCCTTCGTACCGATACCACAGATCGGTGTAACAGGTCGGAGCTAAGGACTTTTGCTCCTGTTCGCATACCGATCCGTATACAGATCTGTGGTCTCGGTATGGACCCTTGGCAAAATTTTCGCTCTTTGTTGCATACCGACTGAGAATACCGAGCAGTGGTCTCGGAATTGCGCTCCTTTTCTAAAGCATGAACTACACCGATGCCACTGATCGGTGTTATGGATCGGTGTTAAGGCTTTTTGCTCCTATTTCCACACCGATCCAATGTACTGATCCGTGGACTCGGTGCAGCGTCTACTTCCACGCTCGGCACAGATCACACCGATTCCACTGGTCGGTGTTGTGGATCGGTGTGCCCCTTTTGACTCCTTATGCACCTAAAAGCACTTAACAAAAACATCAAAATGGTCTAGAAGAAAGAAAGACATAAAATGAAAAGTATATACAAAGGATAAGCTTGGGGTGTCTCCCAAGAGCACTTTGTTTAGAGTATCTAAGTTTGACTTTGGTTACCCGCTTAGGCGAAAGGTGGAACATCATCGAGAGGGAGTGAGGTCCCTTCTCCAATGAGGTCATTGGCGAGATATGGCTTAAGCCTTTGTCCGTTTGCGACGAACTCCTCTCCGTTCTTGTTCACGAGAACGATGGCCCCATATGGCCTTACGTCTTTGATTCCAAACGGATCGGACCATCTCGACTTGAGTTTCTTGGGAAACAGCTTCAACCGGGAGTTGAATAAAAGTACTTGGTCCCCAACTCTGAAATCCTTATGCAAGATCTTCTTATCGTGGAACGCTTTGGTATGTTCCTTGTAAATTCTTGAGCTCTCGTAGGCGTCTAACCTAGTTTCATCTAACTCTTGAAGTTGAATCAACCGCTTCTCTTGTGCGGTTCTTAGATTGAAGTTAAGGAGCTTCACCGCCCACAAGGCTTTGTACTCCAATTCAACCGGCAAATGACATGCTTTCCCGTAGATTAGGTTGAATGGCGTAGTCCCTATAGGCGTCTTAAAAGCGGTTCGATAGGCCCACAACGCATCATCAAGCTTGTTGCCCCAATCTTTTCTCGAGCTTCCAACCGTCTTCTCTAGAATGGCCTTGATTTGCCGGTTGGATACCTCTACTTGTCCACTAGTTTGTGGGTGATAAGGTGTGGCCACCTTGTGTTTGATTCCATGCTTCTTGAGCAAGCTCTCAAACACTTTGTTTATGAAATGTGAGCCACCATCACTTATCACCACACGGGACACACCAAAGCGTGGGAAGATAACAGACTTGAACAACTTAAGGACAACTTTCGCATCATTCGTGGGGCTTGCAATGGCTTCCACCCACATAGAGACGTAATCAACCGCCACCAATATGTATTGGTTCCCATATGATGACGGGAAAGGCCCCATGAAATCGATCCCCCACACATCAAAGATCTCTACTTCAAGGATGGTGTTTTGGGGCATCTCATCTTTTTTTCCAATGCTTCATTTCCTTTGGCAAGCATCACACCTCGACACAAACCCTTGGGCGTCCTTAAACATCGTTGGCCACCAAAATCCCGCTCGTAAAACCTTAGCAACCGTCTTGAAAGAGGCGAAGTGACCTCCATATGATGAACCGTGGCAATGCATCAAGATGCCGTCTACTTCCTCTTCGGGGATACATCTCCTATAGAGCTTGTCTTTGCAAAGAGTGTACAAGTAAGGCTCATCCCAATAGAAACGTGTGATGTCTCTAAAGAACTTCTTCCTTTGGTATCCCTCCAATCTTGGTGGTTCTCTCCCGCAAGCTAGGTAAATGACATAGTCCGCGTACCAAGGGAGCTTGCCATCTTCTAAACTACTTGCATTCTCAAGACTCCTTGCGGCCTCTATCCCTTTTCTCAAAACACTCACCAACATAAGGCTTTCTTCGGGAAGTTTGTCGTCGATTGGGACAAGGTCTTCAATTCTCAACCTAGACAAATGATCCGCCACGCCATTTTCAATGCCTTTCTTGTCCACAATCTCCATATCAAACTCTTGCAAGAGCAAAATCCACCGGAGAAGTCTCGGTTTGGTGTCTTTCTTGGCGTGAATGTACCTCAAAGCTGCATGATCCGTGTAGACCACTATCTTTGAGCCAACCACATACGAACGGAACTTCTCCATAGCAAATACCACCGCTAGCAACTCCTTCTCCGTCGTCGCGTACCTCGCTTGAGTGTCGTCCAATGTCCTACTTGCATAGTAGATGACGTTGACCTTTTTGTCTTTCTTTTGGCCTAGGACCGCTCCAACCGCGAAGTCACTCGCGTCACACATAATCTCGAACGGTAGATCCCAATCCGGAGCTTGAACAATTGGGGCACTAACCAAAGCCTTCTTGATCTCCAAAAACGCCGCCATACACTGCTCATCAAGAACAAACTCAACTTCCTTGCAAAGTAGCCGAGTGAGAGGCCTTGTGATCTTCGAGAAATCTTTGATGAAGCGACGGTAGAAACCCACATGACCCAAAAAGCTTCGGACATCTTTCACCGTCTTGGGTGGTTCCAAACTCACCATCACTTCAATCTTGGCCTTGCTACTTCAATACCCCTTTCCAAAATCTTGTGTCCTAGCACGATGCCTTCCCACACCATAAAGTGGCATTTCTCCTAATTCAACACCAAGTTTGTCTCCTCGCACCTCGTAAGCACCCTACAAAGATTGGAGAAACAAGAAGAAAACGAGGAGCCATAGACCGAGAAGTCGTCCATAAAGACCTCGATATTTCCTCAATTAGATCCGAAAAGATCGACATCATGCACCTTTGAAATGTGGCGGTGCATTACATAGTCCAAACGGCATCCTTCGATAAGCAAATGTGCCATAAGAACATGTAAATGTCGTATTTTCTTGGTCGTTCGGATGAATGGGAATTTGAAAGAATCCCGAATAATGATATGCTCAAATTAATACCCTAAAAAGTACTAAAGCAGTGTTGCAGTATAGTTAGGGGTCGAACACAAGGACTCTAGATATCGCACAATAGATTATGTAGATTAGAATCAAGCTAAACCAAAGAGATGTAATTAAATGCAATGCGTAAATTAAACGAGTTGTAAATCAATGAGGAAAAGGATAGGCTCAGGGTATTTCTCAGGAATTCAATGAATGTAGATAGACTAACTAACAGGATTCAGATTTAGCGCAGTTCTACAACTCAAATCACTAAAGTATAGCTAACCAACTCTCGTTGCGAAAACTATCTAAGTCTAAATCCTAGAATTCCAAATCTCTTTGCGAATCCTAAAGTCTAAACCAGCTTTTATTCCAAGTTCGATTTGTTCACAAAACAACTAAACCAAATCTCTTTGCGAATAGTTATTTTGCTCACCTAGGTTCTGTCAGGTAATTAATCGCACTCTCGTGCCTAACCAATTATCCTAAGATCTAAGTTCTAGATTCGTCAACCTAGAATTAGCTATGGGAACAACGTAAGGCGAAGAACTAATTCAGATGGTGAATCCTAATCAATCAATTAACCTAACATTCAGAGAAAACCCTTATGAGAACCCTGAACCTAACAAGGGATCTACTCAGACATGGAGATTGAAACAATAAACATGATTGAATAGATCATCAAAGAAATCAAATAAGAAAATAGGAGTTCAGAGTTGTCTCTCCAAAAACCAAAGTAGAACATAAGTAAAATCAAGCTTCGCCAACAAAAGTGGCTGAAAAACCTAATTATAATGCTAAAACACGTTTTGGGGCTTCTTGTAATTATTAAAGACTTCTGGACCAAGGTGCAAACTCTCAAGACTTGTAAAAAGTCGCGTTTCCTGTTTTCATGTAGTTAGTATCGACCGACACTAAGGTAGTATCGACTGACACTATCGCTGCTCGCCAGACTGGACTGTCTTCACGAAAACTGGTATAACTTTTGATCTCACCGTTGGAATGACCTCAAACCACTTCCAAATGAAAGCTAATCCAAAGATCTATCTTGTGTCCAAATGTGAGCTCAATCCATCGGTGGGAAGTTCTTCAAATCTTCATTTAAAGTTGCGACTCGTGCTTCAGTGAGTATCGACCGATACTAGTTAGTATCGATCGATACTGAGGCCTCAAATCCGGTACTCAGCTACACGAACTTCTGTTTTGCTCCAAAATGCTCCAAAATGCTCCAGAAAGCTCCAATATCTCCAATTATGCTCCAAACGTGCTAAAAGCTGTAAAAGACTCTAAAACACTGCGAAATAGTAGAAAAACTCTATAAAACGGACCTATATCATGGCCTAAAAGGGGTAAAAACCATGATATAACAAATAACCATCTAAAAAGCAATAGAACGGGTGATTAGCTAGTCTTTCAAGCATTTGATCAATGAATGGGAGAGGGAAGTGATCTTTCCTAGTGGCAGAATTTAGTTTTCGATAATCGATGCACATCCTATGACCGGTGATAGTCCTAGTCGGTATCAATTCATCTTTTCGTTTTTTACAACCGTGATTCCGCCCTTTTTAGGCACCACATGAACCGGGGATACCCACGCACTATCGGAGATAGGATAGATAACCCCCGCATCTAAAAGCTTAAGAATCTCTTTCTTGACCACCTCATTCAAATTAGGATTCAATCTACGTTGGTGTTCAATAGAAGTCATCGATTCGCTTTCTAGATGGATTCTATGTGTGCAAAGAGACGGGGAAATACCCTTAATGTCACCCAAAGAGTATCCAATTGCCTTTCTAAACCTTCTTAACGCATTCAAGAGGGTGGAAATTTCATCTTCATTAAGCTCATCATTGACTATCACCGGGTAAGACTCGTTGGGACCTAAGAAAGCGTACCTTAGCCCCTCGGGAAGCGGTTTGAGGTCAACTTTTGGTGCCTTGAGCTCACTCCAATCGTCATCCATGCTAGACTTACCATTGCTAGCATCTACCTCGTCCTCCATATGATGCACTTGCGAAGCAAAGCTCTCTTGAACCGAACCCAATGCAAAACCGTCCTCACACTTCAACCGTTGATGATCCAAATCAATGAACGGAACCTCCTTCACCAATGGCATATGTGAGTCTAAAATCAGCTTGTAGCCTTCACTTTCATTACTCAAATACCCATGTTCACCTTGGTTTTGAGTCAAAGCTACTTGCAACCCATCTTCGAGACTCAATTCTTCAAGTAGTTCATCCGCTAATTCGTCCATGACTTCGATGTAGAAGCATTGACCGTCAATTGTGGGCTTCTTCATGACGTCGTTGATGTTAAACTCAAGAACCTCATCTTTACCCAAGTGCAAGTCGATCTTGCCTTTCCTCACATCGATGATCGCTCCCGCGGTGGCCAAGAAGGGTCTTCCAAAAATCAAAGGGTCTTTTGGTTCCTCGTCCATCTCCAAGATTACGAAATCCGTTGGGACAATGAAGTCTCCAACCGCAATTGGTAAATCTTCAAGTAGCCCAATTGGCACTCTCACGCTTCTATCCGCAAGGACCAAGGAGATCCTACAAGCCTTGTAATTCGTGAATCCCAATCTCTTAACGACAGAGAATGGCATTAGACTCACACTAGCACCCAAATCACAAAGACAATTATCGAATGCTAGAGGACCTAGAGCACGGTAGAGTGAAAGAATCGGGATTTCCAAGTTTTTTGGGTACCACCTTCTTTTGGATGATGGCACTACATTCATGCGTCAAGATCACCATGGACTCCATCTCTTTGGCTCTTTCTTTCACGGCGTCCTTGAGAAACTTAGCATATTGGGGTACGAGTAGATATGCATCAACCAATGGTATTGTAAGTTCCACCTTCTCCATTTGCCTATCAAACATTGCTTTGTACTTTTCCAACAATTGCTTCTTGAACCGCCCGGGAAATGGTAACTTAGGAACATAGGGCCTAGGGACAAACACATTCTTTGGCTTCTCTTGAGCAACAACGACCCTAGGCTTGACCTTTTCAACTTCTTTACCCTTGTCTTGATCTCTCACCACCACGTCTTCAACCGAGTCTTCATCTTGCATCTCGAGTTCCCCCCCCCCCCCCCCACTTTGGTTCTCAACGTCCTCGTTGATGTGAGGAGCCTCTCGAGGTGGTAAGACCGTACCACTCCTTAGTGTAATTGCATTGACGTACTCCTTGGGGTTGGTCTCGGGCTTTCCCGGTAGTTGGCCTTGAGGCCGTGAAGAAGAAGCGGTTCCCTTGGTTTCAAGTTGTTTGACCTTGGAGCTCAATGTCTCAAGCTTGGAGTTGAGGTCGTTATAAGAACAATTTACCCTTGTGTTGATTTCCGCTTGTCCCTTGAGTAGTTGTTGAAACATTGTGTTCAAGTCAAGCTCTTGCGGTTTAGACGTAGTTGCTTGACCTTGGGGTACAAATCCTTGTTGTTGTCCTTGAAAACCGGGTGGGGCCTTTGATTGAAATCCACTTTGATTCCCTTGGAATTGGTTCCGTGGGACATAACCTTGTTGGTTAGAGTTGAAGTTTTGGCCTTGAGGTTGGAATTGCTTCTGTGGAACCCCTTGAGCTTGAGTAGATTGTTGAGGGTAGACTTGGTCTTGGGGTTCTCAACGTTGGGGTTGCGGTAGGAGAAGTTGGGGTGGTTGCGGTAGTTTTGGTTGAACCCTCCTCTTTGGTAGTTCCCTTGGTTTCCAACATAGTTAACTTATTCAAGATTGCTGGAAGCCGCATCCTCCTCAATGTAGGCTTGTTCCTCATCAAAGTTCCCAACAAAGTTAACCGTCTTTTGACTATTGTTGAAAAGCTTATCCATCATCGTTGCTTGCTTATCCATCTTATCATTAAGGAGCTTCATGTCTTTAGACCGCTTTTGCTCGTCAAAGTCACTAGTCGTGCGGGTTACTCTGTCGTAGTCATCTCCGTAGGTCCCGTCGCTTTGAGCAAGATTCTCAACAAGCTCCATCGCTTCTCCTACCTCCTTGGCCAAGAAGTTCCCATTGGATGCCGTATCAAGGAGCATTCGAATCTTTGGCAAAGCACCACGGTAGAGGGTGCTAAGTAAAGAGGCATTGGAGAAACCGTGATGCGGGCATTGGGATGTGTAGCTACGAAATCTTTCCCAAGCTTCATTGAATGATTCGTTTAATCGTTGCGTGAAACTAGAGATTTCGTTCCGTAACTTTGCCGTTCTTGAAGGGGAGAAGAACTTGGCAAGAAAAGCACGCTTGCAATATTCCCACGACGTAATGGAGCCTTGAGGTAAGCTCTTTTCCCATTGGTGTGCTTTGTCACCTAGAGAGAATGGGAAAAGGCGAAGCTTGAAACCGTCTTCGGAGACTCCATTGATCTTCGTTAGGCCATAAATCCGGTCAAATTGATCGATGTGATCCAACGGATCTTCCATAGACAACCCGTGAAACTTGTTGCTTTGGAACATATTTATCAACCCCGGTTTCACTTCAAAGTTGTTGTTGTCGACCGGTGGAGCTTGAATACCTTGCCGGTTTTGGTGAGCATTGGCGGCATCACCTTCACCTACAAGGTGGCGAGCTCGTGGGGGGTGATTCGGTGGCCTAACTTGCCGAGTTTGGTGGTTTCCATTCCCACCTTGAGCTTGTTCCATGTTCTCGTTGAGATTACCAACCGGAATGTCTTGTTCCATACCCAACCTTTCGATGTGTTGAGTCCGTTCTCTTTGATTCCGTGCTCTACTTCCTCGTTTCAATAAGTGAATGTCGTCTATTGGCTCAACAAGTGCGTCGTGACCTTTAGAACGAGTATGCATGCACCTATAAGATAGAGAGAGAGGCAAGAAGTAAAAGAGATTAGTAACAAAAGTAGAAAGAGAGCTTAATCTCACAAAGAGCCTAAATCTCAATGTTAAAACAAATCCCAATATGGCAACGGCGCCAAATTGATACTAAGACTTTTCCGTCTTAAGGAGGTATCAATAACTCCAATGCGAGTAGTATAGAAGGTTATCAATCCGTATTGGGATTAATTCTAAGCACGTAGAATACAAAGCACTCAAGTAAGTTAAACTAAATAGGTGAATTGTTGAGTTTCACTAATATTCTAGCAAGATTAAGCAAACAAACAAGGCGAAACTAACTAAGCAAGATGTGAATTCAAGATAAGGAAACGAATCCAAGGATGGGGTAATTGGATATAGGCTATTCCAAGTCTAATTCATGATGCTCATACACAATCAAGGTTAATTTCCAAGGTTAAGATCCTAATTATGACTAATCCTCTCTCAAGGTACTAATCACCTATGCTAATCACTAATCCAAGATCAAATTCTCATTTGTGGACTCTTAATTAGCAAGCATTAAATTCATTAGTCAAGATCACCTAAATAATCCCTTAGACAACTAATCTCTTAGGCTAAGAAGAGTATTTCTCTTAGAAAGCTCTCTTAGGCATTTCATCGAACACCTTGTGGGTGGGAAATGCCTTGGGATCAAGTTTGACTTTCTCAAGCACAATCAAGCATTAAACACACTCCCTAAGAGTAGGAAATTGGTTATATATCCCTAAGCATCACAAATCATCCATGGAAGTCACCTAATCCTAACACATCCCTAGATCCTAGGGGACTACTCACTAATCATGATGAGTCCAACAAATCCTATGAAGAACATGTTAAATCTCATGATTAGATGATATATGATTAAGAAAGAAAATTGAGAAGATGAGATTGATAGATGAACTTAGATTGCATAAATTAAAAAGGAGAATCTCTCTTACAAATTACTTAGAACATTCAAAAAGAGGTTCTTAGCATAAGAAAAGACATGCCATGAAAATTAGGTCTAAAAAGTACTTATAGTGAACAGTGTGCGAACCAGGTCGACCCGGGACAAATCGGGTACCGACCCGGTTAAGTTGGGTCAAAAAAGCTGATACCGATCCCTCATACCGATCAGTGGACTCGGTATTGGGCATGGGTTCTTGCACGTCGAGTGAGCATACCGATTGGTGGACTCGGTATTGGGCCTGTTGCATTGTGTGGTTGTTCGGCTATACCGATGCCACCGATCGGTGTCGTGGGTCGGAGCTAAGAAGTTTAGTCCATGTTTCCATACCGAGCATCTACACCGATCTGTGGACTCGGTGTAATGCCCTAAGCTTCTATACCGAGTGTCAATACCGAGCCGTGCACTCGGTATGGTTGTGTGATCTTTACGCCGAGCGACAATACCGAGCAGTGGACTCGGTATGGTCGTCCTCCATGCTTCTTCAAGTCTTTGGCTTCTCCCCCTTCGCTCCGAATGAGGCTGGCCTCACGTCACAAGTCCCGTACCGCCTCCAAAGTGCCTAGAATATGTCCCAAAACATGCAAAAGACTCCATGGGACCTAATGCGACATCTCTAAACTCTAATTTAGACAAAACAATTAAGGAATGCCATATGAGATTAAACCTAAGCTAAATGAATGCATAAAAGGGGTAAAATGCAAGGATATCATCAATACATAAAAATATATAGAGAAAATATAAAACACACTTAATTCACACTTAATTCATATAAAAATATACAACAGCTAGATTCATAGCATAAAGAGAACTCATTCACACAAAATCGTTCGTACTCATTAACTAGATCTTTCAATAAAATTACAAACCACACTTTACTGCCGGTAAATATGTACAACCTTCGAAAATAATCACATCTTTATTGAAATTATCATGAAAAACCCCACGCGTTTGTTTAGCGCAAAAACAAATGTCACACGGATTTGTGTGTCCAAAATCAACCTTAAAACTATCTAAAAATGGTAGAGATGATAACGCTTTATATGATGGATGTCCAAGCCTTCGATGCCAAAGAACGGAAGAAGAAGTCTTCTCTTTTTCTGTCTGATGAGCTCGTGCAACCGTGACACCCGTGAAGTAGTAAACCCCCTCTCGCTCTTCACCTACTCTAATCAAGATCCTCGTAAAATGGTCGTGCAAAACATATAGCGTATCAGTAAATATGGCAATGCAACATGTTTGTTTTAGTAGTTTTGAAACTGAAATCAAAGTGCAATTGAAATTTGGGACGTATAAAACATCATGGAGAAAGTAGTCGGGGCTGAGATCTTGAATTCCCGTTTTCGTAGCTTGTGAGGCACTTCCATTGAGAAAGGTAACCACATAAGGAATGATGTCTTTGACATCTCGTAGTAGATAAATCCCCTGTCATATGATGAAAGACGTTAGTATCAATAATTACATCAGTTAGTGTAGTTTTACCAGACAAACGATCAGTGGATAATTGAGTTTGTTGGTTCTGAAGAATATTGATTAGAGCCGCTATTTGATCAGACGAGGCAAAAGGAGCGTTGTTGCCAGAAAAGTTGAGTGGTGATGTACGAGAGACATTGGTGCGACCACGTCCTCTTCCACCATAAGCATTGCCGCGACCACCATGGCCTCGCTAATTTCCGGCGTAATTTCCAAATGTAGAATTACTTTGTTGTGCGTTGTACCAATCTGGATATCTGTGTAGTAGAAAGCATTCAGAAGCCTCGTGTCCTTTTCGATTGCAGTGAGTGCAAAACCGATTAGGATCTTGACTCCAATTAGCGACAACAGCAACAATAGGTGCATATAATGAAGAAGACTATGTTTGCAAAGAAACCTCAACAACGTCCTGTTTGACCTCCTTGGAGTGTATTGTTAGAAGAGATTGCTCAGCCCGAATAACACGAGAGTAAACCGTGTTTAAATCAGGTAAAGGCTCTTCGTCGATGATCTGAGAGCGTATAATACTGAAGCGAGCTTCATCAAGGCCGGAGAGAGATTTATGAATGCGAGCATCATCACGTTCTTTCTCAATGTTCGCAGATGCTTCACAAGTACAAGAAGCCGACGTCTTGAGATTCTGAATTTCGTCCCATAACTTTGAGAGACGACCATAGTACTCAAGAACAGGTTGGCCTATCTGTTTGCAATTGGTGATTTCGTCCTCAAGCATGTGTTTGCGTACGCCGCGCCGTTCCTGACAGAAACCAGAGTTTGAGTGACTCCCATAGTTTGAAAGCGTCTGGAACATGAGTTATAATAGAACGAACTTGGAGATCGATAGAAGTTCGAATCCATCCAACGATCATAGAATTTGTAGCAGTCCAACGAGCAAGTTCTGGATTTGTGGCAGGTTGAAGAATCGTGCCATCAATACATCCAATCTTCTATTTAGCTTGGAGAAAATTCCAAAACTCAGTAGCCCACTCGGAGTAGTTGTCTCCACGGAAAACATCTGGAGTAATCAAGACACCCGGATTATCAGATGGATGCAAGGTGTAAGGAGAGTCCGATAAGAGCTCTCAACCACTATAGAACCAGAAGTAGCAGTAGTAGACATGATATCGAGTCCGCGAAGAAATGTGAGCGGAAACGAAGAAGAGAGAAAACAAAGTTTAGGTCAAAGATCGATGATTCTTTGATACCATGTAATGAAATGAGAAAAGTGTTAATTGTATTGATTCACCAAGCAAAGTATTTATACAAGTATGTAGTTCCCAATCCTAGGAATTAGCTAAATTAGATTACACTAAATAGAATATGTCATTATCTAAAATATATACGATCTTATCTCAATATTATTCAACACCAAAACAATCGAATAACTTAGAACAATGATTTAATCGAATTTAAAAATCTAAATCTACAAACTCGCAAATGCGAGGTGAAGCGAAATGGTAATAATTATAGAGTTATCACAAATTACTAGCATTGTTTTACACTAAAAATGCCAAACGACGAAATCGATCTGTATGTTTTGTGTTTTCGCAAGTTAAATAAACGATAAACAAAAATTAACTAAACATTTTGTCATATAATAGTTTACATATATATGTGGCTCTGTTATAGCTCTAGTTACTATTGCTTAGTTTTTTTTTTATATAGTTGATGTTTTTTCCCACCAAATCGTAGTTATCAAAGAAAAATCCGATCTACAAACAATCAAATAACTTAGAACAATGATTTAATCAAATTTTAAAATCTTATCTACAAACTCGCAAATGCGGGGTGAAGCGAAATGGTACTAATAACGAAATATTCACAAATTACTAGCATTGTTAGTACACTAAAAATGCCAGAAATGGATTAAGTTAAGACAAAATGGATCGATTTATTTTTTGGTTTCACTAGTTAATTAAGTCTAATCGATTAAGAAAAGTTATTTATAGTAATCCTTAGAATTTAAAACCAAATATTTTGTTATTTAATAGCTAACATCCATATGTAGCTCTCTCATAGCTCTAGTTACAATTAATTGTTTAGGCTTCACAATGACATAGTTTTTTTTTATACTATGCGATTTTCCCACCAATCGTAGCAATTAAAGCAAAACCTGATCCCTTCTTTATTCTTCGTCTTTTACTTTTTGTCTCTAAAATATGATATATCAAAGTGTACAAAAAAAAACTTTAATTAAAAAAAAAAGAAAAAGAGAATACAAATCTAGCCTAGATCTTAGTGTTTTTGGGTCTAGTCCATAGTAATAATAAATCAACTAATTAAATGCATAAGAAACCATTTAAACCACATTGTACAGTGGAAACCCCTTTGTATAATAGTTGACCAAATAATTTATTAATGGTTCTACACCAAGACCAAGAGGTTGCAATTTCTGCGGATTAATAGAGAGACACCTTAATAAAGAAATTTCCAGTGATGCGAGTGAAGCCGTTCATCGTGGTCGTTATTTCTAGTGGAACGGGTAATGTTGTCCATTGTAAAATTGTCCTTGTAATAATTCTCGATACAAAAATAATTTGTATCAGTGTTAAAAAAATAACCACACTGTACACAATAGTTGTTGGATATAAGGGACACTTTGGAAATTAGAAAGCAGGCGATGAAAACCAGATTTGTAACATCTCAGAGATTTGCTTCTCTGAGGTTTGAGCGCCAACTCTTTATATTAGAGTTGATATAGCCAAGGACAAAACTAGTAGATCGGAAGTTTTGGTGATGCAATCGATTGTTTCTCTCAGTCCATATGTAGTAGATGGAACATTTCCAAGCTAGGAGAGCTAGTTTTTTTTTCTTCGATTTCACGCCCTGAAAGCTCTGCATAACGGAAAGAGATGCTTCCCAAGAGCAGAAAGGCCTTAGTTTGCATCTATTTCCCACTCTCGTACAGATTGACAGCCGAATGGGCAATCAAAAAGCAGATGATCTCGACATTCATGAGTTTACACATAAGGCATTTTGGGTCTGTGCTTAGTCCCCAACAAATAATTATGTCCTTTGTCGGAACGAATGAGAACAAATAGCCAATTTAGAGAATTATGCTTTGGGATATCTTTTGCATTCTAAACCACTTTCAGCTAAGGTGCAACTGCTTGATGATCTTTTAGTAAGTTGTAGATTTTGCCAATATGGTATTTGACCTAAATTAATCACCCATTCATAATAACCTTCATTATCTTCTAGGATAATAGTAGATAAATGTGCTTGTAGTATCACCTGATTGTCTGCACGATCGAGCTAGAGGAATTAATCACTGACCTTGATAGTTTAAATCATGTAAGTTAGCATTGAGTGCAATGTCCATCCTTGAAAAAAAATTTGGTTGTAGGAAGTTTTGAAGGTTCTCATATGGAAACCAGTTTTTTGTCCATATTGGAACCGAATCTTAATGTTAAATTGATAATAGCCATATTGGATCAATTGAACTGGGATACTATGATACGAACTAGAGGAAAACATATAAGAAATTTCTGATATATTTCAAGAATAGCAATGTTACATGTTTATACATTGGATAAGACGGTAACCTAATAAATAGTTACTAATTGAAATCTAAAAAAAAATACACAATATACATTAATCGTATATACACTAATGTATTTACTCTATTAACTTGTTTCGAAGAAATAACAATAGAAAAATCCAACTTTATGACTAGTAAAAATTTCTCGTATAGCCACGGTACATTTCGTGGCTAAATCGTGGTTATAGGATTGTAACTAATTTTTTTCGTGGCTATTTCGTGACTATAGTCATGATTTAGCCACAAATTTTTTTGGTCACAATGCTATAACCACGATATTTTTGTGGCTAAATCGTGGCTATGCGAAAAATTTCTACTAGTAATTTGCATCTATGAAATGCGAGTCGAGTTGGTAAGAATAAATTTGGTACGTTGAACCTTATACGACTGCATAGATTTCTACGTAAGAAAATGCATGGCAGCACGAAAGGTTAAGTGGAGGAAATTATTTAAACATTACAATATGGTACTTTTATTTGGTGTCAACGTTAGTACAGAAATAAACTAATATTTTCGAAATATATGATATCTTCGATAAATAACTCATATAATATACACATCAAAGCTAACTTTCTTCGAGTAGACTTGGAGAGAAGATATAACTATGAGGTAAACAATATTAAATGAGTATGATGGTCACATGACAATTTGGTATATAACTAAATGAGATTCCGCATTAATAAACATTCCACGTTGCCCTTTCCAAATCAATTATATCGATGGGTTTATTCGCGTGCTCATATTTGCGACTCGTCTTTAATTATGGTAGAGCAACACGACATTATTGAGTGTATGTTCGTTTTTGTAAAACTCAGAAATTAAATTCATATGTTAAGTTTAGACGTAAATCGAATTTTGTTTAAATAAAAAGCGTGCAAAACAGCAAAAAAGCCAAAAAGAAGAAGGAGATTTTAAACCATGCAGCTGCATGAAACTCTCACTAAATCATTTGATTAAAATTATAATTTTATGATATAAGTCACTTATCATTTTTCTAGGTATAATATAACATTTTCTAACAAGATAAATTTCACATTCTATTATGAAACTAATCTAAACTTAAACATCATAATGTATTACTATCTTTCAATATCACATTCATGATTCATGACCATGATCATCATTATACCCTCACCACCCTCACAACCACCACCCATACCACCACCACCATGTACAAACGATCATCATCATCATCAATATCATCATTATCATCACATCATCATATCAGAGCATCACATCTCATCATCATTGCATAATATTCATATAATTTTTGCACATATATATATGGGCTAGATATGGTCATTTATGTGTGAATTGTTGGTGATAATCGTTGGTAGAATAATATTTTGGCAGAAGTTTTTTTTATTAGCTAATAAATTACAGATCTTACACTACATAATCTCTTTGGAATATAAATCAAGCTAGACATATTAAATTAGTATTGACTATAAATTAGTATTCTGACTATTCTTTACGATGCCAGGAGAAGGACTATAGTAGGATCACGACGTAAATCATGATTCACTGATTTTTTTTTTCTTCTTTTTCTTTAAACCTATATGATTCACCGATTCAACCATCTAAACTCGTATGCATTGGTTTCTCTTATCCTTATTTCGTTTCGTAGATCATTTAAATTTTTATGTACTTTTCTTAATTGGTATATTACAGTTTCATAATCATTTTGTTTTTCACTTTCATAATATTTTCTTACGTACAGGAACGGCTCTCAAATGCAACCTCAGCCATTATGTTCACCTGCAGTCCACGTGGGAAGGGGTTGACCTTCTTATTCTCATTTAATTTCATTGGTTCTAATGTCTCCCGTATCAAATGATTTTTGCGTCTATTCTAATTAAAAAAAAAGGTTTGCGTCTCTGTATTTATTTATTTGTTTCTGATTCGTAAGTTGGTTGGAGGCTTGGAGCTGTCGTAACATTAAACTATCTTTGATATATATAAAAAAGGATAAAATTTGAAACAATTCAGGATCATATTGATGTTATATATTATCGAAAAATATGAGTAGAATTGGTTTACTTCAAATTAATTACTTGCAGACTTTCGGACGAATTAAGTTATCGTATCGATTCTGTTTTGTATTTTCATGAAATGAAATGGGGACTCTGAAGAAAATATGCCATATTTTACTAAAAAGTATTAGAATAGTCTAAAAATAAATTATAAACTCTAAAAACTAAACTCGAAACCTTAGAGATTATTTACCTTTTAAAATATAATCTGTTTAGGTCATGTCACCTAAACCGGACCTACGGGAAATGGTTTACGCTTTGTATTGTATTTTGTAACTCTATTTCATCAATTTAAACAAACCCTTTAACAAAAAAAAAATATATACAATCCTAAAACCAAAAAGAGTGTACTTTCTAAATTTTGAAAAAATTGGCTTGTTTCTTAATTTAAACTTTTTATATCTTAAGAGTTGTTTTCATTTATTTTTGGTTTACCGAAACTGTCATTTAATATTTCAATACCAATTTTTAATAAACTTCTACTTTTACCCTTTTTTGTCGTCAAAATCATTGGATTAGAACGGAGAAACAGATCCAACAAGAGGTATACACCATCCCAACAAGAGGAACTTACAGACTCATAAAGAGTAAGAACTGACCTCAATATAGAGGTAAACTAACACTCCGGAGTTGAACAAATCCCATAATAGTATCATTTAGATAACTAGATCTTGAAAACTCAAATTTCTTCACTCTAACTTGCAAATTAACCATCAATAATCATCACCCAAGGTTCAAAGAGCCTAAAACTAGCAAAAATTGTTCCGTCGATCACTCAATCGACCTAGTGCAAGAGAGTTCAAACCTTGGCAAAGTGTATAAAAGAGTGGAGTTTGAAACTCATACCTTGTAAATGGTGATAGGGTGGCCGAAATTTAACACAAGGGGCTTTAAGGTATCAAATGGCTTTGAATCAAGAGATTTAAGATAAAGATAACCGCTTACACCATCTCCATTCCCGAGAGTGAATCATAAGCTTCAAGATCATCTTGAAGTTTATGATTCCACCATCTTTGTGATTCTGAGTAAGCTAAGGGTCGAACCACAAGGAGGCATTAAGATATCTAGAATGCAAGAAACCTAATAGTTTAGCTCTAAACATGAGAAAATGAATTTCTCTAATCCTAGTAATTGAAATGCAAAACAAAATAAAGTAAGGCAAGTAAATGAGCAAATGACTAATGAAGATGTAGACTTATAAAATGAAATAAGGGTTTTGGGCTAAAGTCATTGACTTTGGATGACTAATAGTTGGTTAATGGCGCCTACAAACCTTAAACAAGCTTAATCCAAAGCATATGCTCACTAAAGTGAACTAATCTATCCACATATTCTTAATCCCTTCACTAATCACTTAACTAATCAATTCCTCAATAGTAGTTAAAAGCTTTGTGAATTTGAGAGTAAAAACCTATCTAGTTACAAGTCACCTTAAGCATACAACTCTCATTGGATTAAGCATGAAATGCATGGTTCGGTGACATTTCATCAAACACCTTTAGTGCATGAAATGTCAACAAAGCTATACCTAGATTAGCTACTTATAACCCTAGTGTTAATACTCTCTAACCATTTGGATATGTAGATCTATACACTTAACACCATTAGCTCAACTCTTAATCACCCTAATCTATTTAGCCCAAAAGCCCATAAAGAGACTACTCGCTCATGATTAAAGAAAACAAAGTAGAAGATGCATTAAAGAAAGACATATTGGAAAGAAGATTAATATTAAACAAAGAAAGTTTACTAGATCATGAAAGTGGTTCAAGATCCAACAAAACCTAGAGGTTTAGAGGGAAAAGAGGTAAGAGGCTAAGAGTATAATGAAACTTAGGTCTAGAAATGACCTCTAGTTAAAGTATTTATAGGGTAGCAAACTAGGACTGGGTCGACCCCGGGACAAATCGGGTCAGGTCAAAAATAAATAAGAGATGCTCATCGCATTGGTAGTGTGTGGCAGTCGACCGCCATGCTGGTCATCAAAGAACGGATCTTCTTCTTCTTCAACTTTATCTTCGACACATCGGTTGGCCTCAACGGTGAATGGAACGGTGTGAATGTCTCAAGATCATTGATCTTTCACTCGCAGGTTGGCTCGTCTCAGCGGTCGACTTCATTGACGTCCGGACCGATGTGTTGCACACCAGAAGATTTTGTTTTGTCTCCAGTGACTTGGCTGAGATTTTTCCTCTGTGCTCGTCATGGCGCCTTTCTGCATCGGTCCAACAACCGATGTAGGCCTCTCTTCCCTTCTTTCCTCACTCCTTTGGCTCCTCTTCATCTCCATGTTCGTCTCCTTTGAGCCACATCTTCTCCTTGCTCCAAGAGTACCTAAAAACGACCAAAATGCAAATGCAAATGCAATATGTACATCCTAGGACTCTAATATGCAAGATGAGAGAAAACTAATATAAAATGCATGGATGATGATGAAATGGATGCAAAGATGGATGGAAACAAATGGAAAAATAAGTGAAAATGATGCAAAATATACACACATCAAGTGTGTGCTCGATCAACCTCTCGATTGGATTCTTCTGTCAGCGTTAATCGAGCGCTTAATCGACCGCGTGGTCGATTCGTCTGTTGGCAGAAATTTTTGATTGATCGCTTGATCGACCACACTAGTCGATTAGATTATGGGGATTTGGTTCTAAGCCCGAGTCATCTCAAAATCTCCCGTTATGACCCCTGAAACTCCTAGAAACATAAAACACAACAAAACCATAAAAGACACAAAAAAGATTGAAAATATATACAAGGATACCATGATACAAAGATTGCCTCCCAAGCGGGCTTGTTTTATGTCACTATGCTTGACGTTTCATCGCCTTTAGGCGGAAAGAGGATCCGAGAGAGGAACCGTGGTCCCTTCCTCGATGAAGCAATCCACTGAATATGGTATGAGACGCTGTCTGTTAACCGTGAACTCTCCTCCGGACTTGTTCCACAACACAATTTCTCTGTAGGGTCTCACTTCCTTGATTTTGAATGGTCCCTACCATCTTGAATTGAGTTTCCCGGGAAATAACTTCAACCGAGAGTTAAAAAACAACACGTGATTGTCGACCTTGAATTCATGTGGCACAATCTTCTTATCGTGGAATGCCTTGGTTTTCTCCTTGTAAATCTGCGAGTTTTCATAGGCATCAAGACGAATCTCATCAAGTTCGTGCAATTGTATTAAACGCTTTTCTGAAGCGGTCTTCATGTCGAAGTTAAGAAGTTTAACCGCTCACAAAGCCTTGTACTCGAGTTCAACCAGCAAATGGCATGATTTCCCGTAGAGAAGATTGAACGGGATTGTTTCATTGGTGTCTTGAAAGCGGTATGGTAAGCCCAAAGTGCATCATCTAGATTTATTGCCCACTCTTTTCTAGTTGTTCCAACCATTTTCTATAAAATAGTGTTGATTTTCCGGTTATAAATTTCAACTTGTCCATTCATTTGGGAGTGATATGGTGTAGCAACTTTATGCTTAACTCCATGCTTATTCAAAAGACTCTAAAAAATCTTGTTGATGAAATGCGTTCCACCATCGCTTATGACAACTCTTGGAACACCAAAACACGGGAAGATGATGCTCTTAAACATTTTCAAAACATTCTTGGCATCATTAGTCGGACTAGCAATCGTTTCAACCCACTTCAATACATAATCAACCGCCACAAGGATGTAATTGTTGCCATACGATGAGGGAAAGGGTCCCATGAAGTCAATGCCCCAAACATAAAAAATTTCAACTTCTAGAATGGGGTTTTGAGGAATCTTATTCCTTTTGCTTATGTTCCCCTTGCTTTGACAAGAATCCCACCTTAATACAAAATCTTGAGCATCTTTAAACATTGTAGGCCACCAAAAACCCGCTTGAAGAACTGTCTTGAACGTGGCAAAGTAACCTCCATAAGTCGAGCCATAACAATGTAATAGGATCACATGCTCTTCCTCTTCTGGTATGCATCTCCGATAAATATTATCCTTGCAAAGAGTATATGATATGATAATGGCTACGGCTATGGACGGACGAGAAGACGCAGCACTTATACCCGGAGATCCGATGACGAGGGCGATATCTCGGGAGCTTAATGGAGCTGTCCATGGTCTGCTCGAGGACATTTGGGCCGAGAAGGACGATCAACACCCACACCCCATTTTCAACATGATCCGAGCTCAACATCGACAATGAGGTTCGGCCCGTGGTGTGAGTTTGTTGTACTCTTTTTCCTACTCTTGGTTTTGTCCCAATGGGTTTTCCAATAGGGGTTTTAATGAGGCAATGGGCCTTACATCTTCTTTTGGCCCAACTTCATCCATGAAGAGCAAGAGTCATTTTCGACCAAAAGGACTTCAAGGGTCATTCAACAAGCATTTAATAAGTCAAAGTAGTCAAAGAGTTAGTCCAAGTATTTAATTAGTCGTTGCTCTTTTTCGAGGTCTTGTTTTCCTCATTTTTCCCTTGTTTTCCGCATAATTATTTCCTATATAAACCATGTAAGATCTTTGATAATCTCATCCATCTTTTCATTCAAAAATCGTTTCTTAAAGAGTGAGAGTGAAATCTCCTTTGTTCCTTGTGAACTTTTCGATTACTTGGTGGCTAGCCAAATAATCTCTTCGGTTTATCAAGAGTTCTTCATCCCTCTTGACGATACCATTCGACGACTAAGGTTTGTAGAAGCTCTCTAAGTCGAGTCTAGGGCACAAGGATTTTCGGGATCTCGATCTCACGCCCTGTCATCTTACTCCGCGAGTTCTACCTTCCGAAGTTCCACCGCCTTATTTCTTTTGGATCGTTTTAAGTCGAGTTTGGGGCATAAGGATTTTCGGGAACTTGTTCTCATGCCTTATCATCCTTCTCCGCGAGCCAATTTGGAATCAAAGGATTATCCAACACTACCGCCCTTGAAGTGCCGAAATTGGGAGAATCCTATCAAGTGTATCAGAGCACACTTTAAGGATCCGGTAATATATATCCATTTTCTCATCTTTTCATATTTCATATTTTATTTTCTATCTATTTCTTATTTGTGTACCAGTATTTAAAAAAAAAAAAAAAGAGAAAATCAAAAGAAAAAAATTTAAAAATATGGTCATCGTAATTCTTTTCTCCCTATCTAAATACTTGATTCACCGCGTGGTTGTTTGTAGTCTACCATCAAGTTGTGTAGATTAGTTCAATACGAACCTTGGAGAAATCACTAGAGTGTGAGGAAATTTTGAGAGAAGAGTGAAATACTTGAGGAAAACACCGAGGGAATTTTTGTGAGGAATTTCTACTAAAGTGTTTGTTCTATTTTTGCGAGGTACAATGTCGGATGAGGAACAACTACCCCACCCGCGCCTAACGTCAAAACCATGATGACAGAACTTACTCGGATGATGGGAGTAATAAACGAGCGGTTGGTTCGACTCGAAGAACGACCGGCGCAAGGAGTAGTAGCGGGAGCCGCTAACGTAAATCCCGTAAACAATAATCCCGTGAACAATGATGACCGTGAGGAACCGGGAAGGAGGAGAGAACGGGCGAGACAAGAACCGAATGACGCGGACAATTATTATCTTCAAGACGGACATTCGTCTAGTGGGACCCAACAGAGGCCGAGACGAAGGGAAGCTCGAAATGACCTCGGAGGAATTAAGTTTACAATTCCACCGTTCTACGGCAAGAACGACCCTGATGCCTTTCTAGAATGGGAGAAGAAGATCGAGCTAGTCTTCGATTGCCAAAACTACACCGAGGACAAAAAGATAAGGTTAGTCGCAACCGAGTTCTATGATCATGCTTGGTGGGATCAGTTGGTAACTAATAGGAGACGCAATGGAGAACGCCCTATTGCCACATGGGACGAGATGACTATGATCATGAGGAGACGGTTCGTTCCAAGCCACTATCACCGAGAACTACATCAAAATTGAGGTGACTTGCCCAAGGAAGCAAGAACATGGAAGATTATTTCAAAGAATTGGAAGCTCTTATGATGAAGGCCGATGTAGAAGAGCACGAAGATGCGACCATCGCAAGATTTCTGTCCGGCCTTAACCGCGATATTCAAGATCGGCTCGAGATGCAAAGTTATGCGAACATTGACGAGATGTTGCATAAAGTGATCCTAGTAGAGCAGCAGCTCAAGAGGAAGGGCGTTTCACGCCAAAATTTTGGATCCAGCTCGAAGCCAAACTATTTCAAGGAGGAGAAGCCGAGCTTTAGGCCGAAACCCGATTCAAGGCCGACGGTGGAGACGAAACCGATCGCTACCGGCAAAGATTACAAAGGTAAAGCCGAGAGTTCTAACCTAAGAAATTGTGACATTGAGTGTTATAGGTGCCATGGGAGGGGTCAATATGCCAACAAATGACCAAATGCAAGAGCTATGATACTCAAAGATAATGGCGAGATCGAGACCGAGGAAGAAGGGGAAGAGTCCGAGACCGCACCATCTATCGATGAGTGCGAGGAGTACGAGGAGTACGCTGTTGATGGAACCTTGCTGGTTACGAAGAGATCTTTGATCGTATACAAGATAAGGTCCAAGAAGAAGCGCAACGAGAAAACTTGTTTCATACAAGATGTGTCGTGAAGGATAAGGTTTGTAGTCTTATCGTCGATGGAGGAAGCTGTATAAACGTGGCCAGCATGACCATGGTGGAAAAACTCAACATGGAAACACAAAAGCATCCCCGACCGTACAATCTCCAATGGTTGAACAACCAAAGAAACATGAAGGTAACCAAGCAAGTGATGGTCCCTTTGACGATTGGGAAGTACGCCGATGAAATCTTGTGCGATGTATTACCAATGGAGGCGGGACATATCCTTTTGGGACGGCCATGGCTGTACGATTGCCGAGTTACTCACGACGGCTTCACCAACAAACATTCATTCGAATACAAAGGGAAGAAGTTCATGTTGGTCCCGATGTCACCTCACGAGGTATACCAAGACCAATTCCGACTTGAGCAAAAGAAAGAGGTAAACACTTTGAGCGACACCCCAAACACTTCTTACCAAAAAAAGAGTGATTCTTTGAGTAAAACCAAGCCAAAGACCTGTGAGAATAAACCCGGGAGGAAACACTCTAATTTCTTTGTGAGATCTAGTGAGGTCAAGACTGCCTTGTTTTCAAAACAAACTTTCGTTTTACTTATGTTCCAAGAGACTCTCACGAGTTGTACTTACCCCAAGCCGGAACTCCAGAGCATTGTTGTTTCTCTTTTGCAGGATTTCGAGGATGTCTTTCCTGATGATAACCCGAGTGGTTTACCACCCATCCGAGGTATTGAACACCAAATCGACTTTGTCCCCGGAGCATCACTTCCAAACCGGCCGGCCTACCGCACTAATCCCGTGGAGACAATGGAATTGCAAAGGCAATTTGGTGAACTCATGGAGAAAGGGCATATCTGAGAGAGCATGAGCCCGTGCGCAGTACCAGTTCTACTTGTGCCAAATAAAGATGGTAGTTGGCGCATGTGTGTTGATTGTCGGACAATCAACAACATCACGGTAAAGTATCGCCATCCTATCCCTCGTTTAGATGATATGCTTGACGAGTTGCATGGGTCCTATGTGTTTTCCAAGATAGATTTAAAGAGTGGCTATCACCAAATTAGGATGAAATAGGGTGATGAGTGGAAGACCGCATTTAAGACTAAACATGGTTTATACGAGTGGCTCGTGATGCCTTTTGGGTTGACAAACGCACCTAGCACTTTGTAGTTGATGAACCATGTCCTAAGAGCATTCATAGGCATCTTTGTAGTTGTTTACTTCGATGATATCTTAGTTTATAGCAAGAACTTAGATGATCATGTAGGACATTTGAAATCGGTGTTAGATGTCCTTAGGAAAGAAAGGTTTTTTGGCAATTTTAAGAAATGCACCTTTTGCGCGGATAATCTTGTTTTCCTAGGTTTTGTTGTGAGTACGCAGGGCATTAATTTGGACGAGGAAAATGTGAAAGCAATTCGTGAGTGGCCGAGTCCAAAGACGGTTAGAGAAGTTTGGAGTTCTTACGGACTTGCCGGTTTCTATAGACGTTTCGTGTGAGACTTTAGCACCATTGCTGCCCCACTTACAAAACTAATCAAGAAGGACGTTGGATTCAAATGGGGACAAGCACAAGAAGACACGTTCCAACTCGTGAAACAGAAACTCACCAATGCACCCCTCCTTTCTTTACCCGATTTTATGAAAACCTTTAAAATTGAATGCGATGCTTCTGGTGTAGGTATTGGAGCCGTGCTCATGCAAGAGAACAGGCCAATCACATACTTCAGTGAGAAACTTGGAGGAGCCACCTTGAACTTTCCGACCTACAACAAGGAATTGTACGCTTTGGTTCGGGCGCTCCAAACGTGGCAACATTATCCTTGGCCGAAGGAGTTTGTAATCCACACCGACCATGAGTCTCTCAAGCATTTGAAGAGACAACAAAAGTTGAACAATCGCCATGCTCAGTGGGTTGAATTCATTGAGACATTTCCATATGTCATTCAATACAAACAAGGTAAGGACAACGTTGTTGCTGATGCACTATCTCGGAGGTATACTCTTATCTCTACTCTCGATGCTATGTTGCTGGGCTTTGAGCAACTCAAGGATATGTATGCCACTGATGCTGAATTCCAGGAAGTATTCCGAGCTTGTGAAAAATTTGCCTTTGGAAAATACTTTCGACATGAGGGATTTCTATTTTATGAAAACCGCTTATGTGTGCCTAACTCTTCTTTGAGGGATCTTTTTGTTAGGGAAGCGCATGGAGGTGGTCTAATGGGACACTTTGGAGTAGCCAAGACTTTGAACATCATGCAAGATCACTTCTATTGGCCGCACATGAAGCGAGACGTGGAGAGGATTTGAGGCCGATGCACCACTTGCAAGCAAGCCAAATCCAAAGTTCAAACGCAAGGTTTGTATTCCCCTTTACCGATTCCTACGGAACCATGGACATATATTTCAATAGACTTTGTGTTAGGATTGCCTAGGACTAGACATGGTAGAGATTCGTTTTTGTGGTAGTTGACAGGTTTCCAAAAATGGCCCATTTTATACCTTGTCATAAAACCGACGATGCATCTCATGTAGCTGAGTTGTTCTTTAGGGAAGTGGTTCCTTTGCATGGCATGCCTAGGACAATAGTTTCAGACAGGGACACTAAGTTTTTGAGCTAGGTCTAAATTAGACACTAGACTTTTGTTTTCGACTACTTGTCATCCGCAAAACGATGGACAAATTGAGGTAGTTAATAGGACTTTGTCTACTCTCTTGCGTGCAATCATTAAAAAGAACATTAAGTCTTGGGAAGATTGTTTGGCTCATGTAGAATTTGCTTATAACCATGCTGTTCATTCCGCGACTAAGTATTCTCCTTTTCAATTGGTTTATGGTTTTAATCCTTTGCCACCTTTGGATCTAATCCCTTTACCTTTGAGTGAGCGTATAAGCCTTGATGGGAAAAAGAAAGCCGAGTTGGTTAAGCAAATGCATGAGAAGGCAAGGCAGAACATTGAAAAGAAAACCGAGCAATACCGCAAGAACGCTAACAAGGGATGTCGCAAGAAGACCTTTGAACCGGGGGATCTCGTTTGGATCCACCTAAGGAAGGAACGTTTTCCCGATGAAAGGAAGTCCAAACTCTCGTCCAGAACCAATGGTCCAGTTCAAGTTTTGGAGTGGATCAATGACAATGCCTACAAGATTGACTTACAAGGTAAGTACCGAGTTAGTCCGAGCTTCAACATGTCTGATTTAATCCCCTTTGTTGCAGATGAACCTGATTTGAGGACAAATCCTTTTCAAGAGGAGGGGGATGATATGAATTAGGCTACGGCTAAGGATGGATGAGAAGACGCAGCACTTGTAATTAAAGGGTCTAAAGCCATATCTCGCAGATATTGAAGAAGAAGAGAGTGAAACGATTCCCTTAAATGATGCCCCTTATGCCTAAACCGAAAAGGAGTCGAGCTAATGACTTAAAACAAGCGCTATGTGGGAGGCAACCCACAATGGTTTTTAATTTTATTTTAATTTTTTCAAAATGAGGCAAAAATCAGCCCAGGGTACCAAACCTCCGACCCAATCCCTTATGGCCCGAGCTTGCGCCTCAAACTGAGGCAAACCTCGACCAAACTCCCGACCCAATGTTCCCACCCGAGCTCATCCAGATTTTTGGGCGCATCTATTTTCATGGCAAACAAGGTGTCATCTCTCTATCTTCCTCTTTTTATTTCTTGTTCCATTTATTATTTCTCCGTTAATTTGATTTGCTTTCACACTAGGACGGTGCGAAGTAAGTCTTGGGAGAGATTTATCGTTTACTAACGCATTTTAATTTTTCTTTGATGTCATTTTTATTTTTATTGAGTCATTTTATTGAGTCAAAATATTATATTGGAAATTATGAACTTTTCTTGAAACTAACCGTGTTACACTAACATTTAGTGACCGTTCTAATAGAGATTGACCGCAGATTTTCACTAATGGAACAGAAGGATTTAGCGCTGGATTAAACCTAATGAACTTAATTTTTCTCATCTTGGGGATTGGTATACATCGATCAAGATACCTTTTTCAAGCCTGCCATGACAAGTCTGTGTGAGTACGGTTTCCCTATCTCTCCCCTTTAGTTAAGTACTTGCAAAAAGGATATGGATGGCGCGGAAGTGAACTGGAGATTTGGTGGCAAAAACCATCAATACTCGTGTCTCATGAAAGTATGCCAAAAGAAGTGAACCGGGGATTCGGTGGCAAAAACAATCAATACTCGTGTCTCATGGAAAATTATCCAAGGAGGTGAACCGGGGATTTGGTGGCAAACACCATCAATACTCGCGTCTCGTAAACCTTGATACCATGATACAAAAAGAAAAAGAAGAAATCAATCTAAGGAAGAGAGAAAAAGGGAGAGGAAAGAAACCGATATTAAGACTGACTGGGTAAGCAGGAAACTTGACTGAGGAAATTCTACATGTTCTTTGATCGATACCCCTTCGATGAGACCGCACGCCTTTAACTTAAAAATTAGCAATGGAGAATTCGGGTAACCTTATGAGATTGTGGGTCGGACTTGGGAAGTTGAGAAGCAAACGGCGAAGTACATGGTGGTTTATATCTAACGTCAACTATGTTCTAATTGGTTTACGACAATGAAGGTTAGTGATATTCTCATAATTTACTTGTTTTAGCATGCATTTTGCTAAGTGTTTTGAGTCACAAGCATGCATAATCATTGTTTTCCTTAGTGTTTTAGCCTTAATTAAAGTCTAGAGTGTTTGCATTAGGTCCTAGTGAGTCTTGCATAAATTGGAGTGTTTTCTAGGTACTTGGAGGCATTTAGGAGGTGATTGGAGACCTTGGAGCCGAGCACACTCGACCTTGAAGCAAGAAAAGAAGGCTAGGGGAAAAGGCAATTTCTAGACGACCGTATCGACCGGCCTTGGGTCGGTACTCTCTGGTCGGTATTGGGACATAAGTGAGTATTGACCCACGACCAAATCAATACCGATCGGAGGTCACGCGGTACGCCTCTCCGGAGCTAGCAGTACCGACCCAAGCTTCCTTCTCGTGCCGACCCAAGCTTCTTTCTCGTGCCGACCCAAAGACGTCCGGCATGCTGCATCAAGATGAAATATACCGACCGGCCTCCATGCGACATCATCCAGTCGGCACGCATGCATAAATCAGTACCGAGCCAAGCTTCATCCCATACCGGCCAGACTCCACTCGGCATCGACCTTCAGGACGGGCAATACCAACCGACCCCCAAGCAGCACTACCCGATCAGTATCGACACAGCAGCGGGTACCGACCAAAGGCGTGCCCAATACCGACCCGATCCTGTCTGGTATCGACCACAAGACGCGCCAATACCAACCCGCCTCCATGTGGTACCGTTCGACCGGCATGCACTCAGACATGTACCGACCCACTCATACCGACCTAAACTCAGTCGGTACAGCACCTTGACCCAGTTTTGGCCGGGTTAACACCCGGTTTGTTCCGGGTTGATCCGGTCCGCCCAGCTTTTATTATTTATACTCTAAACCTAATTTCTTGGATCTATCCTTTATCTTTTGCAAAAACCTTCCCTTTAGGGTTCTAAGAGTTTTGTAAGAGATATCTTCCTTTTAATTTATGCAATCTAAGTTTATTTTCTAAATCTTTCTCATCTATCTCTTCTTTCTTAATCATCTAATCATCTAATCATGGGATTTAACATCTTTTTCATGGAATTTGCTGGGTTCTTCATGGTTTGTGAGTAGTCTTCTAGGGTCTAAGGATGGGGTAGATTTAAGGTAATGAAATGGATGATCTATGATGTTTAGGGCTTAGATTTATTGATTTCCCTTCTCTCTAAGTGATCTTAATGCTAGATTGAGCTTGAGAGAATCAACGATTTTTGGGAATTTCACACCCACAAGGTGTTTGATGAAATTCTCCAAAGAACCTAATGAGAGATAAACATGCTTAGCCTATGAAAGTAGTTGTTTAAGGTGTTTATTTGTTGTTTTGAATATTGATTTTCATGCTTGCTAATCATCTTATCACAAATGAGAGTTTGATCTTGATTTGGTGATTAGCAAAGTGATTAGTGTCTTGATGGAGGATTAGTCATAATTAGTGATCATAACCTAGGGATTAGCACCGTGTGTCTTTGAGCATCATAGATTAGCCATAAGGTCACTCTAATTCCATAACCTCATCCTTGGATTTGCCTTTTTATTGCATTTTTCGTTTAGTATTGCTAGTCCTTGTTTGCTCGTTTAAATTTGGATTAGCTTGTTAGATTAAACTCAAAACAACCTTGTTTGGTTTGAATTAAGTAGTTCTATGCATTCTTAGTGATTGAGACTTAACCTTTTTGGATTGATACCTCTTATGCTACATAGCATATATATAGTACTTGATTCTAGACAAGACACACAAAAATCTTGTTATCAATTTGGTGCCGTTGCCGATTGGGTTTAGCTTTCAACATTAAGATTTTAGATCTTCTTGAGATTAAGCTTTCTTTTTATTTTGATTACTAATCTCTTTCACTTCTTATTGCTATCTCTATCGTATAGGTGCATGCATACATATTCTAGAGGCAACAACAACTTAGTTGAGCCAATAGACAACATACATCTCTTTGAACGAGGAAGTAGAACAAGAAGAGTAAGGGAAAGACAACAACACATTGTGCGTTTGGGTATGGAGAACGTTAACAAGATTCCGGTTGGTAACATCAATGACAACGTGTAAGCACAAGGGAGCGGTGGTAATGGAAACCATCAAGCTCACGGTGGGAACTTGCCATAACACCCGCCCGCCCGGCATGTTAGAGCACCAAACCATCCTCCAGGGGCTCAAAACATTGTTGGTGCGGGTGATGCCGCCAATGCACATCAATACCGCCAAGACATTCAATCCCCACCGGTTGAGAACAACAATTTCGAGGTGAAGGCCGACTTGATCAACATGGTTCAAAGCAATAAGTTTCACGGCCTTGCTATAAAAGACCCTTTGGATCATATTGACCAATTCGATAGGATTTGTGGTCTCGCCAAGATTAATGGAGTATCCGAGGATGGCTTCAAGCTACGACTTTTTCCATTCTAACTTGGAGACAAAGCTCACCAATGGGAAAAGAGTCTTCCCCAAGGGTTCATCACATCATGGGACGAGTGCAAGAGAGCTTTCCTTGCAAAGTTCTTCTCACCCTCTAGGACTGCCAAGTTGAGGAATGAGATTTCAACATAACGCGGGAATAAGTCTTTCAACGAGGCATGAGAACGGTTTAGAAGCTACACTACTCAATGCCCACATAATGGCTTTTCCAAAGCCTCTATCTTGAGTACCTTATACCATGAAGCATTGCCCAAGATTAGGATGCTTCTTGACATGGCCTCAAATGGAAATTTCTTAGCCAAGGATGTGGATGAAGCTATGTAGCTAGTGGAGAACCTTGCTCAAAGCGATGGCACATATGGGGATGATTATGATAGAGCCACAAGGACCACTAGTGACTTTGTGAGCAAAAACGGGCTAAGGAAATGAAGGTTCTCAATGACAAGATGGACAAGCAAGCCACTATTATTGACAAGCTTCTTAATGCTTCTCAAACGACGGTTCATTTTGTTGGGGATAATGAGGAAAACCAAGAGTATCAAGAGGAAGATGTGGACTTGAGCACACAAGAGGAAATCAACTATTTGGGTAACCAAGGTGGCTTCCAAAGGGGTGGATTCAACAACAACTACTGAAACCACCCGAACTTCTCTTACCGGAACCTGAATGTGGAGAACCCACAAGATCAATTTTACCCTCAACAACATCAAAACAACCAAGGAGGTCAACAAAAGAACTTCACTTCTCAACAACAAGGTCAAGCCTCCAACAACCAACAACAAGGCTTTATCCCCAAAGGTCAATTCCAAGGGAACCAAGGAGGTTTCCAAAACAAAGCCCCTTTCATGCCTCCACCCGGTTTTCAACAAGGCTTTGTTCCCCAAGGTCAAGCTACTACGTTTAAATCGCAAGAGCTTGATTTGAGTAGAATGTTCCAACAACTTCTCAAGGGGCAAGCGGAAATCAAAACACGTGTGGATTGCTCTTACAACGATCTCAACAACAAAATTGAGACATTGAACTCCAAAGTGAAACAAATGGAGACCAAGGGAACCGCTTCTTCATCACGTACTTAAGGTACCTTGCGCGGAAAAGTGGAACCAAATCCAAAAGAGTATGTCAATGCCATTACTCGTCGAAATGGCAAAGAGCTACCACCAAGAGAAGCCTCTAAGTTGATCGATGAGGACATTGAAGTCCAAGGTGGGGAGGAGACGCTTGAAACCGAGGAAGTTGTGGTTAAAGATGGTATTGTGGGTAATGAAGACAAAGATGGTTTTGTGGGTATTGAAGACAAGGGTAAATGAGTTGATGTTCAAGAGAAGCCCAAGAGGAATGAGACATTGTTTGTTCCACCACCCTATGAGCCTATACTTCCATTCTGGGACGATTCAAGAAACAATTGTTGGAAAAGTATAGACCGATTTTTGATAGGCAAATGGAGAAGGTAGAGATCACTATGCCATTGGTGGATGCTTTTCTCCTTGTGCCTCAATACGCTAAGTTTCTCAAGGATGCCATCAAGGATAGGACCAAGGAGATGGAGAGTATGGTTGTGCTCACTCATGAGTGTAGTGCAATTATCCAAAAGAAGGTGGTGCCAAAAAAGCTAGGGGATCCGGGAAGCTTTACTCTCCGGTGTACTCTAGGAACTTTGGTATTCAAGAATTGCTTATGTGATCTTGGAGCTAGTGTGAGTTTAATGTCATTCTCCTTTGCCAAGAAGTTGGGGTTCACCAAATACAAAGCTTGTAGGATCTCCCTAGTTCTTGCGGATAGGAGCATAAGGGTTCCCATTGGACTCCTTGAAGATCTACCGGTGATGGTTGGAGATTTCATAGTGCCAATGGATTTTGTTGTCTTGGAGATGGATGAGGAGCCTAAAGACCCTCTAATATTCGGTAGGCCTTTCTTGGCAAGGATGAGATACTTGAGTTCGATATCAATGATGTGATGAAGAGACCCACCATTGATGGCCAAGTGTTCTACATTGAGGTGATGGATGAGTTAGCGGATGAGCTCTTGGAAGAGTTAAACCTTGAAGATCATTTGCAAGTGGCCTTGACCAAAGATCATGGAGAGCATGGGTATCTACATGGAGCAAGTGAGGGTTACAAGATGCTCTTGGATTCACACAAGCCCGTGGTTGAGGAAACGTCATTTGTGGATTTAGGTCATCAAGGGACAAAGAGTAAAGACGGTTCTAAAATGGGTTTGGTTGAAGAAGGGTTTGCTTTGGATGTGAAGCAAGGTGAGGACGTGATGGAAGCTAGCAATGGTAAGTCTAGCATTCAGGATGACTGGAGTGAGCTAAAGGTCCCAAAGGTGTACCTCAAACCGCTTCCAAAAGGGCCAAGGTACGCTTTCTTAGGTCCTAATGAGTCTTATCCGGTGATTGTCAATGATGGTCTAAGTGATGATGAGTTATCCACCCTATTGCATGAGTTGAGAAAATTTAGGAGAGCCATTGGATATTCACTTGATGATATCAAAGGCATATCTCCTACACTTTGAACTCACCGTATACATCTAGAAGATGAGTCAAGGACTTCTATAGAACATCAAATACGGTTAAGCCCAAATTTGAAAAAGTTGTTAAAAAGGAGATCCTTAAGCTTCTAGACGCGGGAATCATATATCCGATATCGGATAGCACTAGGGTTTCCCCGGTGCACGTGGTTCCCAAGAAGGGTGGCATAACCGTGGTTAAAAATGAAAATAATGAATCAATTCCAACTAGAACTATCACGGGTCATCGAATGTGCATAGACTATAAGAAGTTGAACTCCGCATATAGAAAAGATCACTTCCCTTGCCATTTATTGATCAAATGCTAGAAAGATTAGCAAACCACCCATTTTATTGTTTCTTGGATGGGTATTCGGGATTTTTTCAAATCCCAATTCACCCTAATGACCTAGAGAATACGACATTTACATGTCCTTATGGTACCTTTCCTTATCGAAGGATGCCATTTGGACTATGTAACGCACCCGTCACATTTCAAAGGTGCATGATGTCGATCTTCTCGGACATGATTGAGGAGATGGTTGAGGTATTCATGGATGACTTCTCGGTCTATGGTTCCTCGTTTGCTTCGTGTTTGTCCAAGCTTTGTAGGGTTCTCACAAGCTGTGAAGAGACGAACCTAGTGCTCAACTGAGAGAAGTGTAACTTTATGGTGCGGGAAAGCATTGTACTTGGTCACAAGATCTTCGAGCAAGGGATAGAGGTTGATAAAGCGAAGATTGAGGTAGATGAGCTTAGAGCCTCCAAACTCGGTCTCGGGAATCCAAAACTTTTTGGACCATGCGGGTTTCTACCGATAGTTCATAAAGGACTTCTCCAAGATAGCAAGACCTCTCACTAGGCTTCTATGCAAAGAGACCCCCTTTGTGTTTGATGAGGAATGCCTCAATGCGTTTTTGGAGATCAAGAAGGCGCTTGTGAGTGTACTAATAGTCCAAGCACCGGATTGGGAGTTGCCCTTTGAGATCATGTGTGATGCAAGTGATTATGCGGTTGGAGCGGTCTTAGGCCAAAATAAAGACAAGAAGCTCCACGTGATCTACTATGCTAGTAGGACGCTTGATGACACACAAGTGAGGTATGCAACCACGGAGAAGGAGCTTCTAGCGGTTGTCTTTGCGTTTGAAAATTTTAGATCTTATTTGGTTGGCTCAAAGATTGTGGTCTACACAGATCATGCCGCACTAAGGCACATCTATGCCAAGAATTTAACATGTATATCATTGATAAGAAAGGCGTTGAGAATAGAGCGGCAGATCACTTGTCAAGAATGCGAGTTAAAGATCTCATTCCAATTGATGACTCTCCTCCCGAAGAGCAACTTATGGTGATTGGTATCTTGAAGAAAGGATTTTAAGCGGTAAAGGTTCTCAAGGTAGCCAAGAGTTTGGAAGATGGAAAGTTGCCATGGTATGCGGATTTTGTTAACTATTTGGCTTGCGGGAGAGAGCCACCCAAGTTGGAAGGTTACAAGCAAAAGAAGTTCTTCCACGATGTCACTCAGTTTATTGGGATGAACCGTTCCTCTACAAGTTGGGCTCGGATGGCCTATACCGAAGATGTGTACCGGAAGAAGAGGTGAACGGGATCTTATTTCCTTGCCATGGTTTGGTTTGTGGAGGACACTTTGCACCCTTCAAGACCACAACAAAGGTTCTACACTCCGGGTTTTGGTGGCCAAGTTTGTTCAAGGATGCCCATGCATTTGTCTCTACCACCTTGTACAGTCTCAATCAGAGTAACAGGCGTTCCTCGGGCTTCTAACGGGTTCCTTCTTGTGATGCGTGTCAACGGAAGGGAAACATTAATAGAAGAGACGAGATGCCACAAAATCCGATTCTTGAAGTTGAGATCTTCGACGTGTGGGGAATATACTTCATGGGACCGTTTCCCTCATCCTATGTAAACCAATACATTTTGGTTGCGGTTGATTATGTATCCAAGTGGGTTGAAGCGGTTGCAAGTCCAACAAATGACCCGAAGGTGGTTCTCAAGTTGTTCAAGACAATAATTTTTCCACGGTTTGGAGTCCCTCGGGTGGTGATAAGTGATGATGGTTCCCATTTCATAAACAGAGTGTTTGAGAGCTTCTTAAAAAGCATGGAGTCAAACACAAGGTTGCAACACCTTATCACCCACAAACGAGTGCAAGTTGAAGTGTCTAACCGCCAAATCAAGGCGATTTTAGAAAAGACCTTGGGGAGTTCAAGGAAAGATTGGGCGAAGAAACTTGATGATGCTCTATGGGCCTATATGACGGCTTTCAAAACTCCCATTGCAACCACTCCTTTCAATCTTCTATATGGGAAGTCTTGTCATCTACCGGTGGAGCTTGAATACAAGACGTTGTGGGCCGTGAAGCTTCTCAACTTCGATCTCATGACGGCTCAAGAAAGGCGTTTGATCCAATTGCAAGAGCTTGATGAGATTCGACTTGAAGCTTATGAGAGCTCCAAGATCTACAAGGAGAGGACCAAAGCCTTTCACGACAAGAGGATTTTGCACAAGGACATCAAGGAAGGGAATCAAGTGTTGCTCTACAACTTAAGGCTCAAGTTGTTTCCCAGGAAGCTAAGGTCTAGATGGTCCGGTCCATTCACAATCAAGGAAGTGAGGGCATATGGAGCTATTCTGCTTGTAAACAAGAACGGTGAAGAGTTTGTTGCAAACAGTCAAAGAATCAAACCGTATCTTGCTCATGAATCCATTGAGGAAGAGATCTCACTCCCTCTCAATGATGCTCCTCAAGCCTAAAGAGGGTAACAAACGTTGAACTTAGTGACGTTAAACAAAGTGCACTTGGAAGACATTCCCATGTTTATCCTTGTATATACTTTTCTTTCCATGTTTTTCATCTTTCCTAGTTTGTTTTGATGTTTTTGTTGAGTGTTTGTAGGTTCTTGAGAGGTCATGGTCACCAAGCAAAGGAGATAGGCGGTGAAAATGAGCATTCTAGCCAACCATACCGATCGACTTCGGGTCGGTATTGCTCAACCGGTACGAGGCCAATAATGGGTGCCGCTCCCCAAAGCCGAGTGAACTTGGTCGGTACACGTCATGGAGAGAACCATGCCGATCCACTCCTTGTCGGTATGGGTCGATCGGTACGTGGACAGGAACGGGTACCTGATAGTAGGATTTTTACTAATCAATTACTCAAATCTCACTCATGTCATTGTGGTATTTAAGATATCGAACCAAGGAGGTATGAGGCTAACACACTAGGAATCCAAGAAACTATATAAGCTAAACAAATCAAGCGGTTTTAGTTTTAATCTAGCAAGCTAATGATTCAATTAAACAAAGCAAACAAGTAGCAAGAACTAAGCAAGATTAATACAATGATTAAAAAGAGGATCTTTGGGTAAGACAATTGATTTGGGGGAATCTTAAGCTAAGCAATGATGTCTACAAAATCACACAAGTGCATTTCCTTAAGCCTAGAACACTAATCAAGATTAATCTAATCTCTTAGCACTAATCACTTTGTTAATTACAAACTCAAGATCAAATTCTCATTTGTGAATAAGCAATCAACAAGCATTAAATAACAAGTTCCAATAGCCAAAATTCATCTTAGACAATCATTCTCATGAGCTAAGTGTGAAAATCTCTTATTTAGTTCATTTGAGAATTTCATCAAACATCTTGTGTGCATGAAATTCCATATGATCTAGATTTAACTTTCTCAAGCCTAATCTAGCATTATAAACACTAAATAAGAAAGGAAACAAGACAAGTAAGCTCTAGAAATCAAAGATTAACAAAGAAACCCCCTAATCTACCAAACCCAAATGATCCAAGAAGAACTACTCACTAATCATGAAGAACACACCAAATCTTATGAAAGAGGTGTTGTTAATCATGATTAGAGAATAGGAAGATGAAAGATTGAAAGGAAATTAAGAGAAACAAACTTTAAATTGCATTAAGACTCAAGATCTCTCTTACAATCACTTAGAACCCTCAAAGGGAAGGTTTTTAGCAAGAGAAAAAGAGATAGATCAAGAAAATTAGGTTTTTGGGCTATTTAAAGGAAGGTGGGCGAACCGGGTCAACCCGGGACAAACCGGGTATTGACCCAGCTGAAAATGGTTTTTGCTGATTCTGGAGGTCTGTACCGACCAGTCCTTGGTCGGTACAGTTGGTCGGTACTACTCTCTGCGCATAGCTCCTTTGGGTGCCAGACAGACACGTCTCTGCTAAATCTGGTGTATCTTTCGAACCACCGCTCCGAATGACTTCCAACTACTTCCAGTAGACAGCCAACTCAATTATCTACAACTTCTATGAAGACGTCGAGAGCTAAATATGAACGCAAGTTCTTCGTTTGGCCCGATCTTTGGGTGACTTCGGCTGGCTTCGATGAGAACAGACTGGGTTTTGTACCGATCCATTCTGGATCGGTATGGGGAGTGAAGCTGGGTCGGTACTACCCTCTGCTTCAGTACCGACCAGATAGTACCGGTCTAGGATGGGTCGGTACTGGGCTTACTTGTGCTGATCCAATGCTGGTCGGCGTTGGTCTCGCGGCCAGACAGATACACCTTCGGTAAATGCGCGATATCTCCTGGAATACTTGTCCGAATGACCTGATTCCAACTGGTATGGCACGCTAACTCATCTGGCTACATCTTTCATGAAGATTATGGAGGCTGAATCGGACCGTAACGCCTTCGGTCTGCCGGATCTTCAAGACACTTCGGAATGATCCTTGCATCCTCTTTTGCTCCATTACTCCTAATGGTTAATTGATACTTGGACTTTTGAAAGTCTTTGAGGTATCAATAGCTCAACATGCCATGTAGCATATGAGGTATCAATCCAAATCGGGTTTAATTTCGATGCACAAAGAATACAAGGTGCTCTATAAGTTAAGCTAAACAAGAGTGGTTTGTTTCGATTAACGATCTAAAAGAACTAAACGAGATTTAGTAATGGTGAATCAAACAAGTTCAAAAGAAATAAACAAGGGGAATTCAAGGATGGGGTAATTGAATTTGGGTGAATCCATAGTTAATTCATGATGCTCAAACTCAAACAGAACTAATTCCCTAGGTTAAGATCATTAAATGCGCTAATCCTCTCTCAAGGCATTAATCACCTATGCTAATTGTTAAACCAAGATCAAATTCTCATTTGTGGATTAATAATTAGCAAGCATTAAGATTTAATATCAAGATCACCCATATAATCTCCTTAGACAATTAATCTCTCAAACTAAGAAAGTTTATCTCTTAAAAAACTTTTCTAGACATTTCATCAAACACCTTGTGGGTGTGAAATGCCCTATGATCGAGTTTGGCTTTCTCAAGCTCAATCAAGCATTAAGATTGCTAGATAAGAGGAGGAATACAACAATCTACCCCTAAGCATCATTAATCACCCATGGAACCTACCCAAAACTATCCCATCCTTGAATCCTAAAAAGACTACTCTCTAAGCATGAATGGACCAACAAATCCTATGAAGAACATGTTAAATCCCATGATTAGATGATTAGATGATTTAGAAAGGAGGAGTAGAAGATAGAAATCAAAGGATTCAAAGCTTAAATTGCATAAATCAAGAAGATGTCTCTTACAAATCACTCAGAACACACTTAGAGAGGTTTTTAGCATAAGAAAAGACATAACATGAAAATTAGGTTTTTCTGGTATTTATAGTGAATAGTACGAACCGGGTCAACCCGGAACAAACCGGGTATTGACCCGGTCGGGTTTGGGCAAAGTTCTGAAAATACAGGTTTGTACCGACCGGTTCTGGGTCGGTACAAACCATCCGGTACAAAATCTGTTGCTGGCTGGAGGAGATCTTAGCCGATAGGATCGAGGGACTGGTCGATGCAGGATTAGTTTCAGCCGACAGAAGTGATGAGCTCGAACGCTGGGGTTTAGTGCCGTGTGGTAGTGCCGGCCCAGAATGGGTCGGCACTAATCGTCTTCGCGCAGGTCGGTCGAGCTGGATGCGGAGTTAGCCGGCATAAATGATGCATGGTCGAACGCGGAACGTGCTGGATCGTGCGCGGTATGGTTTTTAGCCGGGAGAAATTAGTGCCGCCTGATTAGTACCGACCCAGGATGGGTCGGTACTAATTTTCCTGTGCTTTGGTGCCGCTTAACTCTGGGCCGGTACGTGAGGGTCTTTTGGATCGGTATCAGCTTCTGTCTCCATACCGATCGGGGAGTACCGCTTCAAAACCGGTCGGTGCAGTGTCAAAAGGAAGGGACATCGAACGAAGGATGTTCGATCCGTGCTTGTGTACCGCTCGGTCCTGGATCGGCATGAATTTCATCGTGGATCGGCGTAACCTTCTGTCCCCATACCGACCCACCATACCGACCCAGGATGGGTCGGCACAGTCTCCTGGAAACAGCGTTTCTGCCTTGGCCACTTTCTCTTGCTTCAAATCCGATCAGGTCTGGTTCCAAAGTCTCCAATCACCTCCAAGATGTCTCCAAATACCTAGAATAAGACTCCAAAACATGCAAGACTCACTAGGACTTAATGCAACCTATCTAGACTCTAGTTTAGACCAAAACACTAAGGAAGACAATCATTATGCATGCATGCGACTCAAAACGCTAAGTAGAATGCATGCTAAGACGAGTAAAATATGAGAATATCAACTCCCCCAAACTTACTCTTTCGCTTGTCCTCAAGCGAACAAACACGAGCAAGTAGGGAGAGAGGTTTGAAAGCGGGAGCTCAAATCCACAAGTATCATAAAAAGAAATCAAGCCCAATGTCCAAGTTGTTAGTTCTAAAAATGCGATCAAACTAGTCTATTCAAAAGGAGCTAGCCATATCCCTTCCCTACATGAATCAAGCCTAAGTCTCAACCTACACACGCGTTCCTCTCTTCCAATCCTTTGACATTCAATTAGTGGTTCCAAGTGGATCATGCTCATGCAATGCAAATAAACTCATTTGGTTAAGGGCTTGGTTTTGAGATGAAGATGATCTATTTTTATGAGGTGGTTTTCGAACAAGGGATCTCTTATCGAAGGAAATGGACTTTGGCAAAATGCTAAGGGTGAAGAGCAATAGACGCATACAAGGCTAGACGTCCATCTACCCAATGCCCCATTACAAAATCAACCCTAATTCTAAACCCACAAAGAAACAATCCTAGCTACCCTTCTTTTCTTAAGGCGTTTTCGCCTTCTTACACCACATCTCTTCATCATCCTCCTTCTCTATAAGCACTTAGGGGGTTTATTTTTCATCAAATGGTTTGGCATCCATTGCTTTCCTTGACTTAGCTTCTCTTTTGCTTTTTCTAGTCTCTTCCATTCTTTTTCTAACTTGAGCCCTTTTGGCTTCTTTTCTTTCTTTTCAAAGCTAGAGACTATCTTTTCAACACTTAGAGCTAAACCAAATATATATTCTTGCCAACCATTTCGATTTTATTGCTTTCCCCAATCATTCTCCCAAATTTCTTTCTTTCTTTCCACTTTCCCAACCCCATGGTTCTTCTTTTCTTTCCTTTTCACCTATTCCCCCCAATCCCAAATACCAACCTATCTACTTAGCCTATTCTAGCTCATGGTGCGCGAGCTAGTTTTACATGAAAGCCTTTCCTTGTCGCTCTAGACCCAACACTTTTTTCTAAGTCCATTCAGAAATAAGACCTCACACGCTCAATAAACATGTAGGCTTGAAAGAAGGTTGAGTTTTTAGGTGGGGAACCATTCCAAAGGTGGGAATTGGCTACGTGGGCCAACAAGAGTGGTAAAAAGGGATAAGATGACCCAAGTATGTATGCGGAATCCACGAGTTCATTATGCTATGCATGATCATGATAATTAATGTGTCAAAATTAAGGTTCTCACTTAGATAGGATTGAATTCGATTCACACATGTTTTAGCTAAAACCCAAGTAATGAGACACGAGATCAAAACATGGTTCGTCCTTTATTTCAAACACGAGATCAAAGCATCAAACAACTAGCAACGAGGACATTGGACCGAGCTCTTAAAATGATACTCTACAAGGAAAAATCATCATTGCTCCCTATGCACGTGCAATGCAACCTACATGTTACTAGACTCGATCCTATTCGTGAAATGCAAGCTAAATGACTTCTTTTTGTGTTTCAAAATTTTCAAATTTTTTCGATTTTTTTTTGTTTTTTCTATGCCTTAGATGAATGCATGAATGTTTTTGGTTTTTTCTATGCCTTAGATGAATGCATGAATGTATGAGACTCAAAAATGCAAAAATAGAAAAATAAGATCAAAATAAACGTGGTTAGATGCCGGTCCCTCCCCCAAACTTAAATCGCACCGTCCCGGTGTGAAATAAATTCGACGGAAGAACCAAAAACAAGAGACAAAAATAACTATACAATGCAAGACACAAGAAAATAAAAGAATAAAACTATGTACAAGGGTGTTGGGGTCTTACCTAGTAACCGTGAGAGGAGGAGGAGGACCCCATCGAGAAAGAAGGGTTGCTAGAGCACGGCGATGGAAATCTCATGGCCTTCCGTTTTTCCGCCTTCTCACGACGGGCCAAAGAGCGACATGCTTCCTCGTGACCCATCAGCTCTCCGCCATGTGATCCTTCGCCAATTTCATGGCGGTTTGCGACCCGCGTCTCTTCGTGTGCGTCGCTAGTCGCCTCACAAGAGCCCTTCGCCTTAAGTTCATTGATCGTCGCCTTCAAGCTCTTGATCGTCCGTGCCATCTTTCGCATTGATCGGTCTTGCCATTTGCACCACCGTTGGAGGAGTCGTGTTTGATGGTGCGCGTGTCTAGTGGCGGGGTCACCCATTGCTCCATCAAACGGCTCGAAATGGTAACGCTCACTCCCATAGGTGGGCATAGGAGGTGGTGGGCTAGCACCATCATCGTCGGAGTTGGATGATTCGTCGTTTGCGCTTGCCCTCAAGGCCTTACTCTTCTCGGCTCTGTCCTTGCGAGGTAGGCCGATGGGCAGATCCATTGCCGGGTTGTAAAGATGGTCCTTGGTGGGATAGAACGTGATGTTCCGCCGGTTTTGAAGTCAAGTGAGATCCGCGTTGGGGAGCAAAACTTGCACCGCGTCATTTCCACCAAGCTTGATGTTGTATGCTAGCAATGGCCCGATCCTCCCTTTGAGGAACCTTGTGCGTATGAGATACGTCTCATCCATCAAACTCCACGATGTCGTTGTATATGGCAATTTCACCCCTTTGGCCTTGAGAATAGGCGTCACGAGCCAACCAATGCTTATTGCGGATTTCTTGTTCTTGGTCTCGTATGCCCACGCTTTGTAGCAAAAGAAACGTCTCACCAAGAGAGTCGCAAGAGACGGGATGCTCTCACTTCCTTTGAAAACCGTTCCGTTGGGGAAAACCGGGAGAAGGGGTTTTAACCCGGGGGCCATCAACTCGAGCTCATCGAGTGTAACCGTACCGAATTCCACCTTGGCGAAGAACATATGGGCCAGCACCTTATGTACGTATCGAATCGCCGGGTTACGGATGTGAGTGTCTTGTTTCCACCCGGATGATAGTTCCCGTAGCCAATGGTTTCCCACACCCGCTTGAGCTCATTCTTGGGGTAATGAAAATACGGGCCCCCGCTAGTTCCTTCTTCACGGAAACCAAAAACTTGGCAAATCTCATGGAAGGTCATCCGATAGTACTTGCCATTCACCTCAAACCCAATCTCTCCAAACCCGGTTTCGGTATTTGCCTTCTTGTGATACTCGTCGTAGAAAGCGACCTTGAGGGAAGAGAGGAATTGGCAAGTAAGCACATGGTGGGCTTGCTCCTTCATGTGGAAAAACCGTCCAAGACCCATGGTATCGAAGATTGTTGCCACGTCTTCTAGAATCCCCATCTTTTCGAGCACAACAATGTCCGCGAAACGACCTTGCTCAAAATCCATGTCAATAAGCTTCTCGAAGCATTGTTCCGTGGTTGGGGGATCCGGAATAGCGACGGCTTTACCTTTGTCCTTCCCCTCACTTTTTCCCTTCTTCTTGTCCGTGGGCTTTTCGACAATGGCGACTTGCTTGCCTTTAGCCTTAGCACTTTTCGCATCAACGGGTTTCTTGGCTCGAGAACTTGATGCAGTAACCATTGCATTACCCGCGGCCTGAGCTTGAGGCTGAGCTTGAGCTTCATCGTTCCTTGTGTCGGCTCTCGTTCGTCCCATCATTCCTACAATTCCTTGAAGAAATCATTAGTCCCATAGAAGCATAAATCAAGATTGATGAAGAGCAACACAGTTGAAACAAATTTCATGAGAGAGAGAGGTGGTTTAATCCAACAAAAATAATCAATTAGATTCAATGCCATAGATTAAACTCCGAAAACTCTCAAGAATTGATCATTAATATTCCTCATGTTCACGAAATCTCCAACGAGAGGCAAGAACACAAATTTGCAACTTATCCATCGAATGCTCATTCCAGCCCAAAGAAACAGCAACTCAATCATCCCCTAGCAAACCCCAAGGCTAAAAACGAGCTAGGTGCATTATACAAACACTCCCACGGAGTTTCAACTCAAGAGCACAATCACGAAATTTTGGTGAAATACCTTAGGGATGAATGCTTAATCGAGAAAAACGATGCTGAATCCAAAAAGGGCACGAAAATTCGAGTTCACAGCACTTTGAATCGCAGAATTTGAGTAACTAGAGTGAAAGTTATGGCAAAAAGAAGAAAAATCGAGAGAGAAAAGGGAAGAAGGAGGCGCGATAGACTTAGCCGGAGAAGGAGGGTTTTTATCGCGTCGGGTCGGGTCAAACGGGCCTGGGCTGGATAAAAAATGCGCGTGAAAATGGTTGACCCACGTTGACTTTTTCATACCGATCCGTTTTGGTGCGGCACAAATCGAGCGGTACAGACGTTTTCCTCAGCACCGTTCGATCCTCGATCGGCATAAACCGTGCGGTACGCGCCTTTTTCTTCCCATCATTCGGTCCTCGACCGGCATAGTTTACTCGGCATGAATGTTCTGCTCTATACTGACCTGTCGTAGGTCGGCACTAATCAACCGGTACAACGTTTCTCTCTTATGCCGATCCATTATGGATGGGCATTAACCAACCGGTACAGAATTTTCTCTTGCGGAACTTTGAGTCGTTTTAGCCAGCTGAAAACGTCTCGGTTGCATTACCCTCGGCTGAAAACTTGCCTGGTTGCAGGTACCTCGGCTGGAAACTGTTCGGCAAGGATTACTTTTGTACCGGTCCATTTTGGAGCGGTACTAACTGAGCGGTACAAGCACTTCTCTTTTGTGCCGTTCCATTTTGGATCGGCACTAGTCATCCAGTGTTAATCTCCTCGAGCTTGGTTTGTTTTTAGCCGGCTAAAAATCTTTTCGGGGTACAGTCCCTTCGGCTAAAATCGTTTGGCAAGGAGCTCTTTTGTGCCGGTCCATTTTGGATCGGTACTCCTGGTCGGTGTAACCTTCTGGTGTGATGCTGATCCACCATACCGACCCATGATGGGGCGGTATGGTCCTCTGGATTTCTTATTTTTGCAGTCAAAAATCGGTTCGCCCGGCAACACCGTTGATCTAAGTCTTCGCAGCCCGTCAAGAACCTATCAACACTCAAACAAAGCATCAAAAAGATCTAGAAAAGAGAAAGAATGCAGAAAATTGAAAAATATTTACAATGGATAACCTTGGGGTGTCTCCCAAGAGCACTTTGTTTAACGTCACTAAGTTCGACGTTGGTTACCCGCTTAGGCGAAAGGAACATCATTGAGAGGAATCGAGACGCTCTCCTCGACGATTTCATTGGCATGGTACGGTTTGAGTCTTTGGCCATTAGCAACGAACTCTTCTCCGTTCTTGTTCACGAGAACAATGGCTCCATAAGACCTTACATCCTTGATCACAAAGGGACCGGACCACTTAGATCGTAGCTTCCCGGGGAACAGCTTCAACCGGGAGTTAAAGAGCAAGACTCGATCTCCGGCCTTGAAGTCTTTACGCACAATCTTCTTGTCATGAAAGGCCTTGGTCCTTTCTTTGTAAATCTTGGAGCTCTCATAGGCCTCGAGCCTAATCTCATCGAGTTCTTGAAGTTGGATCAAGCGCCTCTCTTGTGCTGATTTGAGATCAAAATTGAGAAGCTTCACGGCCCAAATGGCCTTGTACTCAAGCTCGAGCGGTAGGTGGCACGACTTCCCATAGAGAAGGTTGAACGGTGTAGTCCCGATAGGTGTCTTGAATGTCGTCCGGTATGCCCACAACGCGTCATCTAGCTTCTTAGCCCAATCCTTTCTCGAGCTACCCACGGTCTTCTCTAGTATGGCCTTGATTTGTCGGTTCGAGACTTCCACTTGGCCACTTGTTTGAGGGTGATATGGTGTGGCCACTTTATGCTTAACCCCGTGCTTCTTGAGTAGACTCTCGAAGACCTTGTTAATGAAGTGACTTCCTCCATCACTAATGACGACCCTTGGCACCCCAAACCGTGGAAAGATGGTTGATTTGAAGAGCCTTAAAACCACTGTAGCATCATTGGTCGGACTAGCGATTGCTTCAACCCATTTAGACACGTAGTCCACCGCTACCAAAATGTATTGGTTCCCGTAGGAGGAAGGGAACGGTCCCATGAAGTCAATGCCCCAAACATCAAAAATTTCAACTTCAAGAATAGGATTTTGAGGCATCTCATCTCTTCTAGCAATGTTCCCCTTCCTTTGGCACGCATCACAAGCGGAGACAAATGCATGAGCGTCCTTGAACAAACTAGGCCACCAAAAACCCGATTGGAGAACTTTTGTAGCCGTCTTGAAAGAAGCAAAATGACTTCCATATGCCGAGCCATGGCAATGGAACAAGATCCCGTTCGTTTCTTCTTCCGCCACCCATCTTCGATATAGACCGTCCGAACACAATTTGTACAAGAATGGCTCATCCCAATAGTACTTCGTGACGTCATGAAAGAACTTCTTTTTCTTATAACCATCCAAGTTCGGCGGCTCCTTCCCACAAACCAAGTAGTTCACCAAATCTGCAAACCAAGGTAGCTTCTCCTCTTGCAATCCGCTTGCACTCTCGAGACTTTTCGCGGCCTCTATCCCTTTCCTCAAGACGTTCACCAACATAAGACTTTCTTCGGGAAGTTTGTCATCTATTGGAACAAGGTCTTCAATCCTCAACCTAGAAAAGTGATCCGCAACTCCGTTCTCAATGCCTTTCTTGTCCACAATCTCCATGTCAAACTCTTGAAGTAGCAAAATCCACCGGAGAAGTCTTGGCTTGGTGTCTTTCTTGGCGTGTATGTACCTCAAAGCTGCGTGATCCGTGTAACTACTATCTTCGAGCCAACCACATACGAACGGAATTTCTCCATAGCGAACACCACCGCTAACAACTCTTCTCCATAGTGGCATACCGAGCTTGGGTGTCATCTACGGTTCTACTTGCATAGTAGATGACACTGGTCTTCTTTTCCTTCCTTTGCCCTAAGAGGGCTCCAACCGCGAAGTCACTCGCGTCACACATAATCTCAAAAGGAAGATCCCAGTCCGGAGTGAAAAATTGGGGCACTAACCAAAGCCTTCTTGATTTCTAAAAACGCCGCCATACACTCCTCATCAAGAACGAACTCAACTTCCTTGCAAAGTAGCCGAGTGAGAGGCCTTGTGATCTTCGAGAAATCTTTGATAAAGCGACGGTAGAAACCCGCATGACCCAAAAAGCTTCGGACATCTTTCACCGTCTTGGGCGGCTCCAAACTCACCATCACCTCGATCTTGGCCTTGTCTACTTCAATACCCCTTTCCAAAATCTTGTGTCCTAGCACGATGCCTTCCCGCACCATAAAGTGGCATTTCTCCCAATTCAACACCAAGTTTGTCTCCTCGCACCTCGAAACCACCCTACAAAGATTGGACAAACAAGAAGAGAACGAGGAGCCATAGACCGAGAAGTCGTCCATGAAGACCTCGACTATTTCCTCAATTAGATCCGAAAAGATCGACATCATGCACCTTTGAAATGTGGCGGGTGCGTTACATAGTCCAAACGGCATCCTTCGATAAGCAAAGGTGCCATAAGGATATGTAAATGTTGTCTTTTCTTGGTCGTTCGGGTGAATGGGAATTTGAAAGAATCTCGAATAACCATCTAAAAAGCAATAGAACGGGTGATTAGCAAGTCTTTCAAGCATTTGATCAATGAAAGGGAGATGGAAGTGGTCTTTCCTAGTGGCGGAGTTGAGTTTTCGATAATCAATGCACATCCTATGACCGGTGATAGTCCTAGTGGGTATTAATTCGTTCTTTTCGTTTTTTACCACCGTGATTCCACCCTTTTTAGGCACCACATGAACCGGGGATACCCACGCACTATCGGAGATAGGATAGATAACCCCCGCATCTAAAAGCTTAAGAATCTCTTTCTTGACTACCTCCTTCAAATTAGGATTCAATCTACGTTGGTGTTCAATAGAAGTCATCGATTCGCTTTCTAGATGGATCCTATGTGTGCAAAGAGACGGGGAAATACCCTTAATGTCACCCAAAGAGTATCCAATTGCTCTTCTAAATTTCCTTAATTCTTTCAAGAGTGCGGCAATTTCATCTTCATTAAGCTCATCATTGACTATCACCGGGTAAGACTCATTGGGACCTAAGAAAGCGTACCTTAGCCCTTTAGGAAGCGGTTTGAGGTCCACCTTAGGCGCTTTGAGCTCACTCCAATCGTCATCCATGCTAGACTTACCATTGCTAGCATCTACCACGTCTTCCACTTGATCCACTTGCAAAGCAAAATACCCATGTTCGCCTTGCTCTCGTGTCAAAGCCACTTGCAACCCATCTTCAAGACTCATCTCCTCAAGTAGCTCATCCGCCAATTCGTCCATGACCTCGATGTAGAAACATTGACCGTCAATTGTGGGCTTCTTCATGACATCGTTGATATTGAACTCAAGAACCTCATCTTTACCCAAGTGCAAGTCAATTTTGCCCTTCCTTACATCGATGATAGCTCCCGCGGTTGCCAAAAACGGCCTCCCAAAGATGAGTGGATCTTTAGGCTCTTCATCCATCTCAAGCACAACAAAGTCCGTTGGGACAATGAAATCTCTAACTATGATTGGTAGATCCTCAAGCAAACCGATGGGTACTCTCACGCTTCTATCCGCCAAGATCAAAGAAATGGTGCAAGCCTTGTACGTTGTGAAGCCTAATCTTTTAGCAACCGAGAACGGCATGAGACTCACACTAGCTCCTAGATCACAAAGGCAATTGTTGAATGCTGCGGGCCTAGGGCACATTGAAGAGTGAAAGAACCGGGATCTCCAAGTTTCTTGGGTACCACTTTCTTTTGGATGATGGCGCTACATTCATGCGTCAAGATCACCATGGACTCCATCTCTTTGGCTCTTTCTTTCACGGCATCCTTAAGAAACTTCGCATATTGTGGTACAAGCAAGAACGCATCGACTAGAGGCATGGTGAGCTCAACCTTTTCCATTTGCCTATCGAATACCGCCTTGTACTTATCCAATAATTGTTTTTTGAAATGTCCGGGAAAAGGTAGCTTGGGTACATAAGGCTTTGGAGCGAACACACTTTCCTTCTTCTTAGGCTTCTCTTGTACAACACCCTTGGTTTTGACTTCTTCAACTCGTTTACCCTTTGCTTTGTCTTCCAAAACTGTGCTTCGATTACCACTTCGTCTTGCATCTCGAGTTCCACCCCCTCACTTTGGTTCTCAACGTCCTCGTTGAGATGAAGAGGAGCTTCTCGAGTGGGTAAGACCGCACCACTCCTTAGTGTAATGGCGTTGACATACTCCTTGGGGTTGGTCTCGGGCTTTCCCGGTAGTTGGCCTTGTGGTCGTGAAGAGGAAGCGGTTCCCTTGCTTTCAAGTTGTTTAACCTTGGAGCTCAATGTCTCAAGCTTGGAGTTGAGATCGTTATAAGAACAATCCACCCTTGTGTTGATTTCCGCTTGTCCCTTGAGGAGTTGTTGAAACATTGTGTTCAAGTCAAGTCTTGCGGTTTAGACGTAGTTGCTTGACCTTGGGCCGCAAACCCTTGTTGTTGTCCTTGAAATCCGGGTGGGGCTTTGTTTTGAAATCCACTTTGGTTCCCTTGGAATTGGTTACGTGGGACATAACCATTTTGATTAGAGTTAGAAGCTTGGAATTGCTTTTGTGGAACCCCTTGAGCTTGAGTAGAATGTGGGGGATAGACTTGGTCCTGGGGGTTCTCAACATTGGTGTTGCGGTAGGAGAAATTGGGGTGGTTGCGGTAGTTTTGGTTGAACCCCCCTCTTTGGTAGTTCCCTTGGTTCCCAACATAGTTTACCTTTTCAAGATTGTTGGAAGCTGCATCCTCCTCAATGTAGGCTTGTTCCTCATCAAAGTTCCCGACAAAGTTAACCGTCTTTTGACTATTGGTGAAGAGCTTATCCATCATCGTTGCTTGCTTATCCAGCTTTTCATTAAGGAGCTTCATGTCTTTAGACCGCTTTTGCTCGTCAAAGTCACTAGTCGTGCGGGTTGCTCTATCGTAGTCATCTCCATAGGTCCCGTCGCTTTGAGCAAGATTTTCAACAAGCTCCATGGCTTCTTCTACCTCCTTGGCCAAGAAGTTCCCATTGGATGCTGTATCAAGTAGCATTCGAATCTTGGGCAAAGCACCCCGGTATAGAGTACTTAAGAGAGAAGCGTTGCTAAAGCCATGATGAGGGCATTGAGACGTGTAGCCGCGAAATCTCTCCCAAGCCTCGTTGAAAGACTCGTTAGATCGTTGTGTGAAGCTCGAGATCTCGTTGCGAAGTTTGGCGGTTCTAGCCGGTGAAAAGAATTTGGCAAGAAACGCACGTTTGCAATCATCCCAAAAAGTAATAGAGCCTTGGGGTAAGCTCTTTTCCCATTGGTGAGCCTTGTCACCTAGAGAGAACGGGAAAAGGCGAATTGAATCCATCTTCGGAGACTCCATTGATCTTGGTGAGGCCACAAATCCGGTCGAATTGATCGATGTGGTCCAACGGATCTTCCATAGAATGTCCGTGAAACTTGTTGCTTTGGACCATATTGATCAACCCCAGCTTCACTTCAAAATTGTTGTTCTCGACCGGTGGAGCTTGAATGCCTTGCCGGTTTTGGTGAGCATTGGCGGCGTCACCTTCCCCAACAATGTGGCGAGCTCGTGGAGGGTGATTTGGTGGTCTAGCTTGCCGTGCTTGGTGGTTCCCATTCCCACCTTGAGCGTGGTCCATGTTCTCATTGAGATTACCAACCGGATTAGCTTGTTCCATACCCAACCTTTCGATGTGTTGAGTCCGTTCTCTTTGATTCCGTGCTCGACCGCCCCGTTCGAATAGGTGTATGTCGTCTATTGGCTCAACAAGTGCGTCGTGACCTTTGGAACGAGTATGCATGCACCTATAAGAAAGAGTTGGCAACAAGAAGTGAAAGAGATTAGTAACAAAAGTAGAAATAATACTTAAGCTCACAAAGAACCTAAATCTTAATGTCGAAACCAAAATCCAATTCGGCAACGGCGCCAAATTGATACTTGGACTTTTGCAAGTCTTTGAGGTATCAATAGCTCAACATGCCATGTAGCATATGAGGTATCAATCCAAATCGGGTTTAATTTCGATGCACAAAGAATACAAGGTGCTCTATAAGTTAAGCTAAACAAGAGTGGTTTGTTTCGATTAACGATCTAAAAGAACTAAACGAGATTTAGTAATGGTGAATCAAACAAGTTCAAAAGCAATAAACAAGGAGAATTCAAGGATGGGGTAATTGAATTTGGGTGAATCCATAGTTAATTCATGATGCTCAAACTCAAACAGAACTAATTCCCTAGGTTAAGATCATTAAATGCGCTAATCCTCTCTCAAGGCATTAATCACCTATGCTAATTGTTAAACCAAGATCAAATTCTCATTTGTGGATTAATAATTAGCAAGCATTAAGATTTAATATCAAGATCACCCATATAAACTCCTTAGACAATTAATCTCTCAAGCTAAGAAAGTTTATCTCTTAAAAAACTCTTCTAGACATTTCATCAAACACCTTGTGGGTGTGAAATGCCCTATGATCGAGTTTGGCTTTCTCAAGCTCAATCAAGCATTAAGATTGCTAGATAAGAGGAGGAATACAACAATCTATCCCTAAGCATCATTAATCACCCATGGAACCTACCCAAAACTATCCCATCCTTGAATCCTAAAAAGACTACTCTCTAAGCATGAATGGACCAACAAATCCTATGAAGAACATGTTAAATCCCATGATTAGATGATTAGATGATTTAGAAAGGAGGAGTAGAAGATAGAAATCAAAAGATTCAAAGCTTAAATTGCATAAATCAAGAAGATGTCTCTTACAAATCACTTAGAACACACTTAGAGAGGTTTTTAGCATAAGAAAAGACATAACATGAAAATTAGGTTTTTCTGGTATTTATAGTGAATAGTGCGAACCGGGTCAACCCGGAACAAACCGGGTATTGACCCGGTCGGGTTTGGGCAAAGTCCTGAAAATACAGGTTTGTACCGACCGGTTCTGGGTCGGTACAAACCATCCGGTACAAAATCTGTTGCTGGCTGGAGGAGATCTTAGCCGATAGGATCGAGGGACTGCTCGATGCAGGATTAGTTTCAGCCGACAGAAGTGATGAGCTCGAACGCTGGGGTTTAGTGCTGTGTGGTAGTGCCGGCCCAGAATGGGTCAGCACTAATCGTCTTCGCGCAGGTCGGTCGAGCTGGATGCGGAGTTAGCCGGCAGAAATGATGCCTGGTCGAACGCGGAACGTGCTGGATCGTGCGCGGTATGGTTTTTAGCAGGGAGAAATTAGTGCCGCCTGATTAACTCTGGGCCGGTACGTGAGGGTCCTTTGGATCGGTATCAGCTTCTGTCTCCATACCGATCGGGGAGTACCGCTTCAAAACCGGTCGGTGCAGTGTCAAAAGGAAGGGACGTCGAACGAAGGATGTTCGATCCGTGCTCGTGTACCGCTCGGTCCTGGATCGGCATGAATTTCATCGTGGATCGGCGTAACCTTCTGTCCCCATACCGACCCACCATACCGACCCAGGATGGGTCGGCATAGTCTCCTGGAAACAGCGTTTCTGCCTTGGCCACTTCCTCTTGCTTCAAATCCGATCATGTCTGGTTCCAAAGTCTCCAATCACCTCCAAGATGTCTCCAAATACCTAGAATAAGACTCCAAAACATGCAAGACTCACTAGGACTTAATGCAACCTAGCTAGACTCTAGGTTAGACCAAAACACTAAGGAAGACAATGATTATGCATGCATGCGACTCAAAACGCTAAGTAGAATGCATGCTAAGACGAGTAAAATATGAGAATATCAATTACTCAAATCCCACTCATGTCATTGTGGTATTTAAGATATCGAACCAAGGAGGTATGAGGCTAACACACTAGGAATCCAATAAACTATATAAGCTAAACAAATCAAGCGGTTTTAGTTTTAATCTAGCAAGCTAATGATTCAATTAAACAAAGCAAACAAGTAGCAAGAACTAAGCAAGATTAAGACAATAATTAAAAAGAGGATATTTGGGTAAGACAATTGATTTGGGGGAATCTTAAGCTAAGCAATGATGTCTACACAATCACACAAGTGCATTTCCTTAAGCCTAGAACACTAATCAAGATTAATCTAATCTCTTAGCACTAATCACTTTGTTAATTACAAACTCAAGATCAAATTCTCATTTGTGAATAAGCAATCAACAAGCATTAAATAACAAGTTCCAATAGCCAAAATTCATCTTAGACAATCATTCTCATGAGCTAAGTGTGAAAATCTCTTATTTAGTTCATTTGGGAATTTCATCAAACATCTTGTGTGCATGAAATTCCATATGATCTAGATTTAACTTTCTCAAGCCTAATCTAGCATTATAAACACTAAATAAGAAAGGAAACAAGACAAGTAAGCTCTAGACATCAAAGATTAAAAAAGAAACCCCCTAATCTACCAAACTCAAATGATCCAAGAAGAACTACTCACTAATCATGAAGAACACACCAAATCTCATGAAAGAGGTGTTGTTAATCATGATTAGAGAATAGGAAGATGAAAGATTAAAAGGAAATTAAGAGAAACAAACTTTAAATTGCATTAAGACTCAAGATCTCTCTTACAATCACTTAGAACCCTCAAAGGGAAGGTTTTTAGCAAGAGAAAAAGAGATAGATCAAGAAAATTAGGTTTTTGGGCTATTTAAAGGAAGGTGGGCGAACCGGGTCAACCCGGGACAAACCGGGTATTGACCCAGCTGAAAATGGTTTTTGCTGATTCTGGAGGTCTGTACCGACCAGTCCTGGGTCGGTACAGTTGGTCGGTACTACTCTCTGCGCATAGCTCCTTTGGGTGCCAGACAGACACGTCTCCGCTAAATCTGGTGTATCTTTCGAACCACCGCTCCGAATGACTTCCAACTACTTCCAGTAGACAGCCAACTCAATTATCTACAACTTCTATGAAGACGTCGAGAGCTAAATATGAACGCAAGTTCTTCGTTTGGCCCGATCTTTGGGTGACTTCGGCTGGCTTCGATGAGAACAGACTGGGTTTTGTACCGATCCATTCTGGATCGGTATGGGGAGTGAAGCTGGGTCGGTACTACCCTCTACTTCAGTACCGAACAGATAGTACCGGTCTAGGATGGGTCGGTACTGGGCTTACTTGTGCTGATCCAATGCTGGTCGGCGTTGGTCTCGCGGCCAGACAGATACACCTTCGGTAAAATCACGATATCTCCTGGAATACTTGTTTGAATGACCTGATTCTAACTGCTCTGGCAAGACAACTCATCTGGCTATATCTTTCATGAAGATCATTGAGGCCGAATCGGACCGTAACGCCTTCGTTCTGCCGGATCTTCAAGACACTTCGGAATGATCCTTGCATCCTCTTTTGCTCCATTACTCCTAACATCTCCAAAATGTCCCCAAACACCTAGAAAACACTCCAAATGAATTTAAGACTCACTAGGACCTAATGAAAACTAACTAAAGCCTAATTTAGACCAAAACACTAAAGAAATATATGAAAACACATGCATGAGACCTAAAATGGTAAGTTAAATGCATGTTAAAAGAGGTAAAATATGGGAATATCAGTACCGCTCCATAACACCGAGAGGATCTCGATCGGCACGGATTTGGCAGGAACCCATCGAGAGAAGTGTGTACCGCTCGATTCCCGACCGGTATTTCCAGCCGGTATGCGACCTGTCCCACGGTACCGAGCGAAATGGATCGGCACAAGTAGGAGCAAGGAAGCATACCGACCCACCACCGGTCGGTGTTGTTCATGCGGTACAAAAACATTCTTTTGTGCGGGACGAGGTGTGCCGGTTCAACACAGGTCGGCACGAGTGTAACAGATCCGACCAAGCAAGGCAAAAATTCGAACAATACCCCCCCCCCCCAATACCGGATGCACCTTGGGCGGTATTCACCAAGTTTGAATTTGGTCAAACTGGATCTAGTGACCACCGTTCCCCCCATGTCTCGACCCAGCCGCGCGACCCGACCCGCCCAGCCTCTTGTCTTCTTCTCTTGGCTAAGCAAAATCTCCACCTCTCTCTTTCTTTCTCTTCATCTTCTTGCTTTCGCCATAACTCTCTCATTTCTTACTCAAATTTGTTGATTCAAGTTGCCTCAAGTTCGAAATTCCCCTCGTTTTGTGAATCTAAAATTGATTTCATCACTCTTGCATCAAATCCCAAGGTAAATTTGTCAAAACTCATCTTTTTCATGAAAATCAAAAGCTTGGTTCTTAGAGGAAAAATTCATGTCTAGGTTTGAGAAATGCATTTAGCTTGATTTCTAGCCTTGGAATTTGCTAGAAAATAATTCAATTGATAGATTTTTGAACCAAATTGTGCATTTGCTTGAGGAATTTTGGAATTCGAGTTCATGACTCTAAGAGCTTTAAAGTTAGCATCTCTGAAAATTTTCTTGAGATTGAAAGCATCCAGTCTAGACACTTGATAACACCGGTTTTTGACCATTTTTATAGATCACTTTCATACTCTTTTGCAGGTGTTTTGACTCCGTTTTCAAAGGTTTTCAATTGATTTTCATGTTTTAGAGTTTTGAAAGACATTTCAGGTAACTTGGAATAAAAGAGTGCATTTCGGAGAAAAAATACGTTTTTGATAAACTTGGACCGTCAGAAGTCTTGCCATCAAAGAAGACCTTCTCACCATCTGATCATCACCAAATTTGGACACAACAAATTAGATACAACCAGCTTTCAAATGCAATTTGATTGGAGAGGATCCAACGGTTAGATCCTAAAATATACTGAAGCACTGAAGGCAGTTGAAGCTGCCTCGAAGAGGAGTTCACCGCGGCAGGAGAGTTTCAACCTGCGGCCAAGCACCATCTCGCCGCCCCTGGAGGAACTCGACCCGCAGCCAAGCAGCAGTTCGCCGTGGCCATAATGGCTCGACCCGCGGCCACGCCCATTTCGTCCAAAGCGAGGTTTTTCTTCACCCGAGGCCAAAACCATCTTTTCTCACCAAACCCTAAACGACCTAAGCAAGAGTTGAAGACCTATAAATACCTATTTACAGACTCATTTTCTAGGGAGAGAGTTTCATTTTTTGTGAATCATTTAGTTTTGCAAGTCTTTTGTTCTTATTTTTGGGATTGGTGGAGAAGTTCTCTCCGCACATCGTTCTTAAATTCGAGAGGGTCCTTTACCAATCTCTTGCACTTTAATTCAATTACTTTATGCTTTACCTTCTGTTCTAGTTGTAGTTTAATTTCGTTCTTACTTTTGTAGTTTACTTTTTGTTCGATACTTTTAGAGATTAGTGAAACGATTCTCACCGAACTTAATTCTTAAAATCATGAGGATTCTTTACCAGTCTCCTTTATTTAATTATGATTTTCATCTCATTTATGTGTGAGTAGTTTTATTGTTGGGTTTAAAGGGATTATCAAAGGGGAATTTTATGTTCGATAAGGATTTCACTTGGTAAAACCCTAACCGATTTCTAGAGTTTTTTCTTATGGATCGTTGTTAATGCATGAATCTAGTGCATGAACTAGAGGCTGATTCTAGGTGTTTAAGACCACGAGAGTGCTGAATCTAAACATCCGAAATGTTCATCCATAAGGACGTGCGCGTCGTAAGATTTCGAAAGTATACTTACGGAGTGTCGTGAACATATGAACCAGCTGGCTCATCACGATCTTCCGTGCGGCCAGAGACGAAAGCTACTGGTCGAGTGTATAGATCGTTGGTGCGTAGGTTGTACGAAAGTAGACTACGCCATTTATTATGTTCAGTTCATGGAGTTAAAATCTAGAAATACCGGTTACTAAAAGAGCTAGGGGCCGTGTGATTTAATCGAGCATACCCCGAGATATCCCTCTCGACCCAGCAACGTTTTAGCATAGTTACAAACCGTTTTCTTAGTATTAGTTTAGCAATTCGTTTCTCTTAGCTTAGGATAGCCATTGATTTTCTTAGTTTAAGAATAGTAGAAATTTTCTGTTTTTCGTTCTTTACAATTCTAGTGAAAAAAACCCCTATAATAACTTATTATCGTTCTAGGTTTATTTGCTACACTTTGTCTAAGTTCTCATAGAACAGCTTCTCTCCTTGTGGATCGATACCTGAAGTACTACAATCGCACATGTGCCCTTGCAGAACTTTCTAGGTTTATAAATTTAAAACCTGAGAGTCTCGAAGAACAATCCGAGCGCATCAAAACTTGGGTATAAGGCATTAATTTTTTTGGATTAAATTGCTTCTTTCTCATGGAACATATCTCATTTTGAATGCTCATGCTAGAACTTCATCGATGTAAGTTTTGCTTTCTTGAAACTCACGGTTTCTTTGAGAAAATGTAGGAACTATGGGAAATACAAGGCTGTACCGAATGAAAATACATCCAAGGCCAAGGAAGTTGTTGTTGCAACAAGCTCCAAGGCCAAGAAACTGGTTGTAGCAAAGAACTTGAAAGCTAAAGGGAAGCAAGTGGCTTTAGCAAAGTCCCCCACGGCCAAAGAGAAGAAAAAGAGCGTGGCTAGAGAGGAAGAAGAAACGGTTGACAAGACAGAACCTCCAACCGTGGAGGAGTGCTTCGAAAATCTCATGACCATGGACTTTGAGCAAGGACGGTTTGTGGATACTATTGTGTTGGAAAAGATGGGGATACTCGATGATGTGGCGACCATTTTCAACAACATGGGGCTTGGAAGGTTCTTGCACATGAAGGAACAAGCTCACCAAGTGCTCACATGCAAGTTCCTTTCATCTCTACGTGTAGCTTTCTATGACGAAGAAGATAAGAAAGTGGATGCACAAACCGGGTTTGGTATCATTGAGTTCAAGGTGGATCGCTTCACCTATAGGATGACCTTTCATGAGATTTGCCAAGTCTTTGGTTTCAAGGAAGAGGGAACCCAAGGAGGAGCATACTTTCACTACCCCGGCAAGGAGCTTCAACACCTATGGGACACTATTGGCTACAAGCGTTACCATCCGGGCGCGAACAAGACCTCTCACATCCGCAACCCGGCAATTAGATACGTGCAAAGGGTGTTGGCTCACATGTTCTTTGCAAAGGTTGAGTTTGGTACGGTGGCACTCGACGAATTAGAATTTATGGCTCTTGGTTTGAAGCCCCTTCTAAAGACTTTCCACAACGGAATTGAGTTCATGGGCAATGAGAGAAACCCGTCTCTAGCAACTCTTTTGGTGAGACACTTGTTTTGCTACAAGGCATGGGCGTGGGGCACTAAGGGGAAGAAATCCGCAATAAGCATTGGTTGGCTCATAACGCCTATTCTAAAGGCCAAGGGGATCAAGTTGTCGGTTGACAAGGTGGAATGGGACTTAATGGATGAATCTTATCTCACAAGAACGAGGTTCCTCAAGGGAAGGGTAGGATGAAAGCTTGCTTACAACCTCAAGCTCGGTAGGGAAGATCCGGTTCAAGTCTTGTTACCTAATGCCTCTCTCACTAGTCTTCAAGAGAAGAGGAATATCTTCTTCTACCCCACCAAGGACAATTTCTACAACCCGGCCGTGGACCCACCAATCGATCTAGTCCGCAAAAAGAGAGTTGGTTGACAACGTGGAATGGGACTTAATGGATGAATCTTATCTCACAAGAACGAGGTTCCTCAAGGGAAGGGTAGGATGAAAGCTTGCTTACAACCTCAAGCTCGATAGGGAAGATCCGGTTCAAGTCTTGTTACCTAATGCCTTTCTCACTAGTCTTCAAGAGAAGAGGAACATCTTCTTCTACCCCACCAAGGACAATTTCTACAACCCGGCTATGGACCCACCGAATCGTTATCAACGTAAGTTGTTTTTTTCATTTAGTTTTACATTATAAAATTATAATGTTCTAATTTATTTTTAGTTCTACAGGAATTTCCCCTTGATAAAAAAGGGCGGCGTCGCGGGGTTTGGGTAAGGTCCCGGTCATGGAAGCCGGGGCTTCGGGTTCTCCTTATTTCTCTAAAGATCTCGTCCAGCAGAATGATGAGCTGAAGTAAAAAGTAGCAGCTTTGGAGGCGGCGAAAGCGGACACCAAAATGAAGTTAGGTGTTATGTAAGAGGAGCTTACAGAGGCAAGGTCGGATATCGCTAACATGTCGGATTGGATGAAAGCGAAGTTCTCGGATTTCCCGGGAACGGGATCGGGAAATTAATTTAAATGTTTTTGTAATTTCAAAACAATTTATTTTTATTTCAAAACAATTTTATTTTATTTCAAAACAATTATTATATTTAATTTTAATTTTCTTTTTCGTATTATTAATGGCTTTTTTGCAAAAATACCATACAATTTGAAGTCAAAGCTAAAAATACCACAAGACAAGGCATAAATCCAACATCTCTCACAAACAAAGCAAGATCGGCTAAGGCAGATGATGAGCATCGACCGATACCAGGTGGTATCGATCGATACTCTGACAGGTATCGAGCAGACACGAAGAACAAAAATCCAACAATTCCAAAATTTGCAAACCAAGGGTAATGAAGCGTACGGCAGGGTTCGACTAGGCCTAGAACACAATAATCAAGTGATAATCATCGAACAACACGAGTTCTAAGAGTCTAAAAGTCCAAAATCTAAACTTGGTGCATGGAATCAAAAGTTGGAAATTCGTGTTACATACCTAGCAGATCGTTATAATGGATGAGAGAAAGAGATTGAGCACGAAAAACCGCACATAATAGACACAAAAATCACTCAAAAGCGTTGAGAAACGAAGATTTGGTGAAATTTGGTGAGAGAGAGGTTCGTGTCGGTCGATAGAGGGGTTGCGAGAAGAAGGAAAACCGTAGGGTTTATAAGGAAACTTACCTGGGCCGTGGGTATCGACCGATACTAGATAGCGTCGATCGATACCGATAGCAAGTCGGTGCATTTAGGCGCATGGAGGGTGTCGATCGACACTAGGTGGTGTCGATCGATACTGATCGTCCGAAACTGGTTCACGTGACACAACGAAACACAAAACTAAAAGTAAAAAGATAAAGAAAGATATGTACAGACTCACCAGGGGGTTGCCTCCCACCAAGCGCTCGTTTAACGTCATTAGCTTGACTGTACTGCCGTTCAGGCAGCGGGTGCATCATCTAGAGGCATCATGTGTCCATCTGGGATCTCAGTTCTCCGTAAGTAGTGTTTCACCCTCTGTCCATTGACAGTGAACTCCTCGCCAGAGGGGTTAGTCAGGACAAGTGCACCATGTGGTCTAACCTCCTTGACAGTGAAAGGACCTGACCAGCGAGAACGCAATTTACCAGGAAACAAATGCAAACGAGAGTTATACAGAAGTACCTGATCATTGGGTTCAAAAATGCAGTGGAGGATTTTCCTGTCGTGGTACGCCTTAGTCCTCTCCTTGTACAGCCTTGAGTTCTCATAGGCATGGTGCCTAATCTCATCCAGCTCGTTCAGTTGGATCAATCGCTTCTCAGCAGCAGGCTTGATGTCAAAATTCAGTAACTTAGTAGCCCATGCTGCCTTATGCTCGATCTCCACAGGAAGGTGACATGCTTTCCCATACAGCAAATGGAAAGGTGTAGTGCCCAATGGTGTCTTATAAGCAGTCATGTAGGCCCATAGTGCATCGTCTAGCTTTGTAGACCAATCCTTCCAAGAAGTTCCCACTATCTTCTCCAGAATCTCCTTGATTTGCCTGTTGGAGACCTCGACTTGTCCACTGGTCTGGGGGTGATATGGAGTAGCCACACGATGATTCACACCATGCTTCTTCAGTATCCTCTCGAAAACCCTGTTGATAAAGTGACTGCCACCATCACTTATAACAATACGAGGCACTCCAAATCGTGGAAAGATGATGGTCTTAAACAACTTAAGAACCACCGCAGAGTCGTTGGTTGGACTAACAATTGCCTCCACCCACTTAGAGACATAATCCACTGCAACTAGAATGTACTGGTTCTTGTATGACGGAGGAAAAGGGCCCATAAAATTGATACCCCAGCAATCAAAAATCTCAACCTCAAGGATGAAATTATGTGGCATCTCATGTCTCTTACTGATCTTCCCTCTCCTCTGACACACATCACACTGCGAGATGAAGGTATGAGCATCCTTAAACATAGTAGGCCACCAGAAGCCCGCTTGAAGAACCTTGGACACTGTCTTGAAAGTAGCGAAGTGTCCAGCATATTTAGAACCATGGCAATGAAACAAAACCGCAGGTACCTCTGATTCAGCAATGCATCGCCTGTAGATACCATCAGAGCAATGCTTATACAGGTAAGGCTCATCCCAAAAGTATCACCTTATATCTCGCAGAAACTTCTTCTTGGCATATTTCTCTAGGTGCGTTGGCTCCACCTGCAGCGAGGAAGTTGGCAATATGAGCATACCATGGGAGATCAGAATCCATTGCAGCAACAAGGTACTCCTCGGAAACACCAAGGTGTTCCACGGTCAAAACAGGGGCAGCAGCCGACGGGTGTCGACCGACACCAGGTGAGTGTCGATCGACACTAAAACCAGCAATTCGTGGGAATTGCTGATTTTCGATGAATCCACTTTGGAAACCAGTTTCAATGTAGTAAATCGACTCCTCAGGTAGTTGATCATCAATAGGCACGTCTGTATCGAGCTTCAACCTCGAAAGATGATCAGCGACCCCATTCTCCACTCCTCTCTTATCTTTTATCTCAATATCAAACCCCTGGAGCAAAGGAACCCAACGACAAAGACGAGGCTTGAGATCCTTATTTAGCATCAAATACTTGAGAGCAGCATGATTTGTATGAACAATCACTTTGCTCCCAATCAAGTAAGGCCGAAATTTGTCGAAGGAGAAGACGACCGCAAGTAATTCCTTCTCTGTCGTGCTGTAATTCCTCTGAGCATCATCAAACGTTCTGCTGGCATAGTAGATAACATGAAGTTTCTTCTCCTTCCGCTGACCCAGAACAGAACACACAGCAAAATCGCTGGCATCACACATAATCTCGAAAGGCAAAGTCCAATCAGGAGGTTGATATCAATGTATTTTGCATGTCCTTGCATGCAATTTTTACTAGGATTTCATGTCATTTGCATTCATAATCACGGTCTTGTCCCGCATTTTGGTCTTCACTAGGACTTAGGGTGTTGCATTAGGTCCCATAGAGTCTTTGCATACTTTGGAATGATTTCTAGGTACTTTGGAAGCGGTTCGGGACTTGGGACATAAGACCAACATCATCAGGAACACAGCCATACCGAGTCCACAGATCGGTATTGGCACTCGGTGTAGAAGACCGCACAGCCATACCGAGTCCACAGATCGGTATTGGCAATCGGCGAGAGGTTCACACACCCATACCGACTCCACAGCTCGGTATTGGGATCGGCACAAAATCTTCAGGGCAACACACCGACGCCACGGCTCGGTATCACACTCGGTATTGAAGACGGACCGAAGACAGAACCAAGAAGCGCTTAACTCCGACCCCCATACCGATCTGTGACATCGGTATGTCCGAGAATCCGCAAGAAGACTTCTCCCCAATACCGACTCCACAGATCGGTATTAGCACTCGGCATGCACCAGCCCAGGCTCAGTACCGAGTCCACAGATCGGTATTGGTGCTCGGTATTCACTAGTTCGCCCATTTTGACCCAACTGAACCGGGTCGGTACCCGGTTTGTTCCGGGTCGACCCGGTTCGCACACTGTTCACTATAAATAGTTTTAGACCTAATTTTCTATGGTGTCTTCTTCTTTATGCTAAAAACCTCTTTTTGAATGTTCTAAGTATTTTGTAAGAGATTCTCCTTTTCAATCTATCAATCTATTCTATTCTCAATCTCCTTTCTTAATCATCTAATCATCTTATCATGGGATTTAACATGTTCTTCATAGGATTTGTTAGACCCATCATGATTAGTGAGTAGTTTCCTAGAATCTAGGGATGGGTTAGGATTAGGTGACTTCCATGGATGATTTGTGATGCTTAGGGATAGATAATTGATTTCCTACTCTTAGGGAGTGTGTCTAATGCTTGATTGTGCTTGAGAAAGTCAAACTTGATCTCAAGGCATTTCCCACCCACAAGGTGTTCGATGAAATGCCTAAGAGAGCTTTCTAAGAGAAATACCCTTCTTAGCCTAAGAGATTAGTTGTCTAAGGGATTATTTAGGTGATCTTGATTAATGAAATTAATGCTTGCTAATTAAGAGTCCACAAATGAGAATTTGATCTTGGATTAGTAATTAGCATAGGTGATTAGTGCCTTGAGAGAGGATTAGTCGCGATTAGGATCTTAACCTTGGAAATTAACCTTGATTGTGTATGAGCATCATGAATTAGACTTGGAATAGCCTATATCCAATTACCCCATCCTTGGATTCGCTTTCACCATTTGAGTTTATATCTCGTTTAGTTTGTTTGGTTTTGTTTATTGCTAAATCTTGTTAGGGTACTAGTTAAAATCAACAACTCACTTATCTAGCTTAACTTACTTGAGTGCCTTGTATTCTTCGTGCTTAGAATTAATCCCAATACGGATTGATAACCTTCTATACTACTCGTATTGGAGTTATTGATACCTCCTTAAGACCGAAAAGTCTTAGTATCAATTTGGCGCCGTTGCCATATTGGGATTTGTTTTAACATTGAGATTTAGGTTCTTTGTGAGATTAAGCTCTCCTTATACTTTTGTTACTAATCTCTTTCACTTCTTGTTACCATCTCTATCTTATAGGTGCATGCATACTCGTTCAAAAGGTCCCAACGCCCTTGTTGAGCCGATAGACGACATTCATCTGTTGGAAAGAAGAAGTAGAGCACGGAATCAAAGAGACCGGACTCAACACATCGACGGGTTGGGTATGGAACACGACAATCCGGCTGGTAATCCCAACGAGAACATGGAACAAGCTCAAGGTGGGCATGGAAACCACCAAGCTCGGCAAGTTAGGCCACCGAACCACCCCCCACGAGCTCGCCACCTTGTCGGTGAAGGTGATGCCGCCAATGCTCACCAAAACCGCCAAGGTATTCAAGCTCCACCGGTTGACAACAACAACTTTGAAGTGAAACCGGGGTTGATAAATATGGTCCAAAGCAACAAGTTTCACGGGCTGTCTATGGAAGATCCGTTAGATCACATCGACCAATTTGACCGAATATGTGGTCTCACTAAGATCAATGGAGTCTCCGAAGATGGTTTCAAACTTCGTCTCTTCCCGTTCTCTTTAGGTGACAAGGCTCACCAATGGGAAAAGAGCTTACCCCAAGGCTCTATCACTTCTTGGAATGATTGCAAACGCGTGTTTCTTGCCAAATTCTTTTCACCGGCTAGAACCGCCAAGCTTCGCAACGAGATATCGAGCTTCACACAACGGTCCAATGAGTCTTTCAACGAGGCTTGGGAAAGATTTAGAGGCTACACATCTCAATGCCCCCATCACGGCTTTAGCAACGCCTCTCTTTTAAGTACTCTATACCGGGGTGCTTTGCCTAAGATTCGAATGCTCCTCGATACGGCATCGAATGGTAATTTCTTGGCTAAGGACGTGGAGGAAGCCATGGAGCTTGTGGAAAACTTAGCTACTAGTGATGGGACCTACGGCGACGATTATGACCGTGCCACAAGGACCACAAGCGACTTTGATGAGCACAAGAGAGCCAAAGACATGAAGGCACTTAATGAGAAGATGGATAAGCAAGCATCCTTGATCGATAAACTTCTTGCGGCTACTAACAAAGAGTCTCACAAAGCGGTTCATTTCATTAGTGATTACGAAGATACTCAAGATTGCTATCAAGAGGAAGCCGTTGACACACAAGAAGAAGTGAACTACGTAGGAAACCAAGGGAATTACCAAAGACAAGGCTTCAACCAAAACTACCGCAACCACCCCAACTTCTCTTACCGTAACCCCAACGTTGAGAACCCCCAAGACCAAGTCTACCCTCAACAATCTACTCACACTCAAGGGGTTCCACAAAAGCAATTCCAACCTCCGGGCCAAAACTTCAACTCTAACCAACAAGGTTATGTCCCACGGAACCAATTCCAAGGGAATCAAAGTGGATTTCAATCAAAGGCCCCACCCGGTTTTCAAGGACAACAACAAGGATTTGTACCCCAAGGTCAAGCAACTACGTCTAAACCGCAAGAGCTCGACTTGAACACAATGTTTCAACAACTACTCAAGGGACAAGCGGAAATCAACACACGGGTAGATTGTTCTTATAACGACCTCAACTCCAAGCTTGAGACATTAAGCTCCAAGGTCAAACAACTTGAAACCAAGGGAACCGCCTCTTCTTCAAGACCTCAAGGCCAACTACCGGGAAAACCCGAAACCAACCCCAAGGAGTATGCCAATGCAATTACGCTAAGGAGTGGTACGGTCTTACCAACTCGAGAGGCTCCTCCTCACATCAACGAGGACGTTGAGAACCAAAGTGGGGGGGTGGAACTCGAGATGCAAGACGAAGACTTGGTTGATGACGTGGTAGTGAGAGATCAAGACAAGGGTAAAGAAGTTGAAAAGGTCAAGCCTAGGGTCGTTGTTGCTCAAGAGAAGCCGAAGAATGTGTTCGTCCCCAAGCCCTATGTTCCTAAGTTACCATTTCCCGGGCGGTTCAAGAAGCAATTGTTGGAAAAGTACAAAGCGGTGTTTGATAGGCAAATGGAGAAGGTGGAACTTACAATGCCATTGGTTGATGCGTTTCTACTCGTACCCCAATATGCTAAGTTTCTCAAGGATGCCGTGAAAGAAAGAGCCAAAGAGATGGAGTCCATGGTGATCTTGACGCATGAATGTAGCGCCATCATCCAAAAGAAGGTGGTACCCAAGAAACTTGGAGATCCCGGATCTTTCACTCTACCGTGTGCTCTAGGTCCTCTAGCATTCGACAATTGCCTTTGTGATCTAGGGGCTAGTGTGAGTCTCATGCCGTTCTCGGTTGCTAAAAGATTAGGCTTCACGACGTACAAAGCTTGCAACATCTCTTTGATCTTGGCGGATAGAAGTGTGAGAGTACCCATCGGTTTGCTTGAGGATCTACCAATCATGGTTAGAGATTTCATTGTCCCAACGGACTTTGTTGTGCTTGAGATGGATGAAGAGCCTAAAGATCCACTCATCTTTGGGAGACCGTTTTTGGCAACCGCGGGAGCTATCATCGACGTGAGAAAAGGGAAGATTGATTTGCATTTGGGTAAAGATGAAGTGCTTGAGTTCAACATCAATGATGTCATGAAGAAGCCCACAATTGACGGTCAATGTTTCTACATTGAGACGATGGACGAGCTCGCGGATGAGCTACTTGAAGAGATGAGTCTTGAAGATGGGTTACAAGTGGCTTTGACACAAGAACAAGGCGAACATGGGCATTTGAGTGAAGAAAGCGAAGGGTACAAGCTACTTTTGGACTCACACGAGCCGGTTGATAGAGAGACTCCGTTCATTGAGTTGGATAGTCAAGTGACTAATTGTGGAGATGGGCCAAGCATGGTTTCGGTTCACGAGAGCTTCGCTATGCAAGTGGATCAAGTAGAGGACGAGATAGATGCTAGCAATGGTGAGTCTAGCAATGACGACGATTGGAGTGAGCTCAAGGCACCTAAGGTGGACCTCAAACCGCTCCCTAAAGGGCTAAGGTACGCTTTCTTAGGTCCCAATGAGTCTTACCCGGTGATAGTCAATGATGAGCTTAATGAAGATGAAATTGCCACACTCTTGAAAGAATTAAAGAAATTTAGAAGGGCATTAGGATACTCTCTAAGTGATATTAAGGGTATATCTCCATCTCTTTGCACACATAGGATCCATCTAGAAAGCGAATCGATGACTTCTATTGAACACCAACGTAGGTTGAATCCTAATTTGAAAGAGGTGGTCAAGAAGGAGATTCTTAAGCTTTTAGATGCGGGGGTTATCTATCCTATCTCCGATAGTGCGTGGGTATCCCCGGTTCATGTGGTGCCCAAAAAGGGTGGGATCACGGTGATAAAAAACGAAAAGAATGAGTTAATACCAACTAGGACTATCACCGGGCATAGAATGTGCATTGATTACCGAAAACTTAATTCCGCCACTAGGAAAGATCACTTCCCTCTCCCGTTCATTGATCAAATGCTTGAAAGACTAGCTAATCACCCATTCTATTGCTTTTTAGATGGTTATTCGGGATTCTTTCAAATTCCCATTCATCCGAACGACCAAGAAAAGACGACATTTACATGTCCTTATGGCACCTTTGCTTATCGAAGGATGCCATTTGGACTATGTAACGCACCCGCCACATTTCAAAGGTGCATGATGTCGATCTTTTCGGATCTAATTGAGGAAATAGTCGAGGTCTTTATGGACGACTTCTCGGTCTATGGCTCCTCGTTTTCTTCTTGCTTGTCAAATCTTTGTAGGGTGCTTAGGAGGTGCGAGGAGACAAACTTGGTGTTGAATTGGGAGAAATGCCACTTTATGGTGCGGGAAGGCATCGTGCTAGGACACAAGATTTCGGAAAGGGGTATTGAAGTAGACAAGGCCAAGATTGAAGTGATGGTGAGTTTGAAACCGCCCAAGACGGTGAAAGATGTCCGAAGCTTTTTGGGTCATGCGGGTTTCTACCGTCGCTTCATCAAAGATTTCTCGAAGATCACAAGGCCTCTCACTCGGCTACTTTGCAAGGAAGTTGAGTTCGTTTTTGATGAGGAGTGCATGGCGGCGTTTATATATATCAAGAAGGCTTTGGTTAGTGCCCCAATTGTTCAAGCTCCGGATTGGGATCTACCGTTCGAGATCATGTGTGACGCGAGTGACTTCGCGGTTGGGGCGGTCCTAGGCCAAAAGAAAGACAAGAAGGTCAACGTCATCTACTATGCAAGTAGGACACTGGACGACACTCAAGCGAGGTACGCGACGACGGAGAAGGAGTTGTTAGCAGTGGTATTTGCTATGGAGAAGTTCCGTTCGTATGTGGTTGGCTCAAAGATAGTGGTCTACATCATGCAGCTTTGAGGTACATTCACGCCAAGAAAGACACCAAACCGAGACTTCTCCGGTGGATTTTGCTCTTGCAACGGTTTGACATGGAGATTGTGGACAAGAAAGGCGTTGAAAACGGCGTGGCGGATCACTTGTCTAGGTTGAGAATTGAAGACCTTGTCCCGATTGACGACAAACTTCCAGAAGAAAGCCTTATGTTGGTGAGTGTTTTGAGAAAAGGGATAGAGGCCGCAAAGAGTTTTGAGAACGCAAGTGGTTTAGAAGACGGCAAGCTCCCTTGGTACGCGGACTATGTAAACTACCTAGCTTGCGGGAAAGAACCACCAAGGTTGGAGGGATACCAAAGGAAGAAGTTTTTTAGAGACATCACACGTTTCTATTGGGATGAGCCTTACTTGTACACTCTTTGCAAAGACAAGCTCTATAGGAGATGTATCCCCGAAGAAGAAGTTGACGGTATCTTGATGCATTGCCACGGTTCATCATATGGAGGTCACTTCGCCTCCTTCAAGACGGTTGCTAAGGTTTTACAAGCGGGATTTTGGTGGCCAACGATGTTTAAGGACGCCCAAGGGTTTGTGTCGAGGTGTGATGCTTGCCAAAGGAAATGAAGCATTGGAAAAAGAGATGAGATGCCTCAAAACCCCATTCTCGAGGTAGAAATCTTTGACGTATGGGGGATCGATTTCATGGGGCCTTTCCCGTCATCATATGGGAACCAATACATATTGGTGGCGGTTGATTACGTCTCCAAGTGGGTGGAAGCCATTGCAAGCCCCACGAATGATGCGAAAGTTGTCCTTAAGTTGTTCAAGTCCGTTATTTTCCCACGCTTTGGTGTGCCCCGTGTGGTGATAAGTGACGGTGGCTCACATTTCATAAACAAAGTGTTTGAGAGCTTGCTCAAGAAGCATGGGGTCAAACACAAGGTGGCCACGCCTTATCACCCACAAACTAGTGGACAAGTAGAGGTATCCAACCGGCAAATCAAAGCCATTCTAGAGAAGACGGTTGGAAGCTCGAGAAAAGATTGGGCCAACAAGCTTGATGATGCGTTGTGGGCCTATCGAATCGCTTTCAAGACGCCTATAGGAACTACGCCATTCAACCTACTCTACGGGAAAGCTTGTCATCTGCCAGTTGAATTGGAGTACAAAGCCTTGTGGGCGGTGAAGCTTCTTAACTTCGATCTAAAAACCGCACAAGAGAAGCGGTTGATTCAACTCCAAGAGCTCGATGAAATTAGGCTTGAGGCTTATGAAAGTTCGAAGATTTACAAGGAGCGAACCAAGGCGTTTCATGACAAAAACCTTGTGCGAAAGGAGTTTAGGGTGGGAAACCAAGTGCTTTTATTCAATTCCCGGTTGAAGCTTTTTCCCGGGAAGCTCAAGTCGAGATGGTCCGGTCCGTTTAGAGTCAAAGAGGTAAGGCCGTACGGAGCCATTGTTCTCATTAACAAGAACGAAGAGGAGTTCATCGCAAACGGACAAAGGCTCAAGCCATATCTCGCCAATGATCTTATCGAAGAAGGGACCTCACTCCCTCTCGATGACGTTCCACCTTCCGCCTAAGCGGGTAACCGAAGTCGAACTTAGAGACTCTAAACAAAGTGGTCTTGGGAGACACCCCAAGCTTATCCCCTGTACATATTCTCTCTTAATTATATATTTCTCTAGATCTTTTTGATGTTTTTGTAAAGTGTATTCAGGTGAAAGAAGTTGGAGAAGGCACGTCGACCTCAATACCGACCAGTGACATCGGTATTGAGCACGCTGAACGAACAAACAGGATCAATACCGAGTCTACACATCGGTATGGAGATCGGTATGGAGGCCGATGAAAAACAGTGGCTAAACCTCCTTAGCTCCGATCTCAATACCGATCCGAGACATCGGTATGAGACAAAAATCGAAAGAAAACTTGGCCAATACCGATCCCAATACCGAGCAGTGGACTCGGTATTGACCAATTTTCCGGGTTTTGTTGACTGACCCGCGGATCGACCCAGGTAAGATCCGACCCGGCAGGTAAGTTTTCTTCTTTTACCTTCCTCCTTCTCGCGATTTTCTCCTCCTCCCTGCGCAGCTTTTTTTCTCCTCCTCAATCAAAAATCGATTTTGCAACACAAAATCTTCAATTCTCGACCGATTTTCGTGATCCCAATTGCCAAATTCTCAATTTCTCTTGCTCTTTTCGATTTCACCGTCACTTTTGACTCTAAATCCCAATTACCCAAGGTATTGTTCTCAAAATTCTTTGAAAAACCTTGAATATGTGCTTTAATGGAGATTCCTTAAGGATGGTTAGGGCTCGTGTTTCCATTGTGATTAGACTTTGGGCTAGGATTTTATTGGCTGGGTTTCGCAAACCATGGCTAATTTTAGCTAGTTTAGAGAACTTTTGAGAGTTTGAAATTTTTTGAGAATTTGGATAATGTTGATTATGCATTAAAGATTGGTCTTGCCCTTTGTGGTTGTGAGTTGTTCACAGTTGGTTATTGAAATTCAATCTTTCAAACCTCTTGCTAGAACCTTGCAAAAATCGATTGGTCTTATTCCTAGGCACTCACGATTTTGCTTGAAATTTTTTTGTAGGAACAATGGCAAACGACAACGTTCCAGCGACTCGAGCGAGAACCGGTGCTAAGGCTAAGGGCAAGGCAGTTGCCACCACCTCAACCGCTAAGAGCAAGGCTGCGTCGAAAGCCCCCACTTCTAAGGCTAGCAAGGAAGCGCTTGCTAAAGCAAAGACTAAGGCTAAGGGCAAGAAAGCTGTGGAGGAGGAAATCCCACCGCCAAGCGAGGATGAGTACGATCCTAGCGATGAAGTGGAAGCGAGTAAGCCAACGGAGAACGATCTCTTCACCAAGTTTCATGCTATGAAATTTGAACAAGGGCAGTTCGTTGACACGGAGGTGATGGAGAAGATGGGGATTTATGAGGATGTGCAATTGCTCTTCGAAAACATGGGGCTTGGGAAGTTCATGGAGATGAAAGAAGAAGCTCATAAGGCCCAATCTTGCGTGTTCCTAGCAAGCCTTAGGGCGGCATTCTACGAGGAAGGGGATGAGAGAGCGGAAACAGCTGGGTTCGGGATCATTAAATTCAGGATTAACGGTGTCACTTATCGAGTCACCTTCCGAGAGATTTGTGAAATCTTCGGATTCAAGGAGGAAGGGACATACGGAGGACCGTTCTTTGACTATCCGAGAGGAGAGCTCCAACACCTTTGGAGTACGATTGCTTCCGGTAACTTTGAACCCGGGGGCTCCAAGAATGCGAGCATTCGCCACCCAGCCCTTCGTTATGCGCATAAGGCGTTGGTGCACATGTTCTACGCCAAGGTGGAGATTGATTCAGTCACTAGTGAGGAGATGGAATTGATGGGCGTTGGCTTGAAGCCCCTTCTCCCCGCTCTACACAACGGGGACGCTTTCAAAGGGAACGAGAGAACTCCTTGCCTAGCGACGCTCTTGGTGCGTCATTTGCTCGCCTACAAGGAGTGGGCTTGGAAGACTAGAGCGAAGAAAGCTGCCATATGCATTGGATGGGTTATCTCGCCTATTCTCAAGAAGAAAGGGATCAAGCTATCGTTGAGTTCTCACAAATGGAAGCTTTTGGATGAAGGCTATCTTACGAGAACTCGATTTGCTAAGGGGGTACAAGATGGTAAGATCGCCTACAACCTTCAACTCAACGAGACATTCCGCGCCCAAGTGTTGTTACCGAACCCTTCAATCACCAACCTCCGTGAGCCACGGAACGTGATCTTCTACCCCACATCAGAGCATCTCTACAACCGCAACTTGGACCAGCCCATCGATGCTTTCCGCGCACGAACCGCCAAGAGGAAGGGCAAGTCCATCGCTCAAGATGTTCCCGAAGCCTCTCATGCCTCCGAAGATGAAGCACAAGAAGAGCCTTCCCTCGATCCCACCTATGGTAGCGAGCGCTATCACTTCGACCCTTATGACGGTGCCATGCCCAACATCGCCACACGCCATGCACACCACCAATCTCGACTCCTTCAGCGTTGGTGCAAGTGGCAAGACACCAACATGAGGAAGATGGTCAAGACGATCACAAGCCTCAAGAAGAAGGTTAAGTCGATGGGGAAGGTGATTAAGGAGTTGAGAGGAGACGGAGGAGAGGGCACTTCTAGGGGCCGCGATGATGAGGCACGAGGAGAGATGGTAATGCACGAGGAGGCAAGCCGCGCCATGGCCCGCGAAGAAAAAGCGACCAAGAGGAGGGCGATGAGATCACCATCTCCCATCTCGAGCAACCCGAGCTACTCGATGGGGTCTTCCTCCCCGTCCCAAAGTTTCTAGGTAACTTTCCAAATCTCTTGTATATATTATCTTTTATTTTGAGTCTTGCATTGTATAGTTTTTATTCCTTGTTTTAGGTTCTTCCTTTGGATCTATCTCACACCGGGACGGTGTGATTTAAGTTTGGGGGAAGGACCGGTTGCTAATCACGTTTATTTTAATCTTATTTTTCTATTTTTCATTTTGAGTCTCATGCATTCATCTATTCATGCGTTCATCTAAGGCATAGAAAAACCAAAAAAATCGAAAAATTCTTAAAATTTTAAAACACAAAAAGAAGTCATTTAGCTTGCATTTCACGAGTAAGATCGAGTCTAGTGACATGTAGGTTGCATTGCACGTGCATAGGGAGCAATGATGATTTTTCCTTGAAGAGTATCATTTTAAGAGCTCGGTCCAATGTCCTTGTTGCTAGTTGTTGATGCTTTGATCTCATGTTTGAAATTAAAGACGAACCATGTTTCGATCTCGTGTCTCATTACTTAGGTTTTAGCTAAATCATGTGTGAATCGAATCCAATCCTATCTAAGTGAGAACCTTAATTTTGACACATTAATTATCATGATCATGCATTGCACAATGGACTCATGGATTCCGCATACATACTTGGGTCATCTTATCCCTATGTACCACTCTTGTTGGCCCAAGTAGCCAATTCCCACCTTTGGAATGGTTCCCCACCTTAAAACTCAACCTTCTTTCGAGCCTACATGTTTAGTGAGCGTTGTGAGGCCTTATTTTTGAATGGACTTAGCAAAAAGTGTTGGGTCTAGAGCGACAAGGAAAGGCTTTCGTGTAGAACTAGCTCGCGCATCATGAGCTAGATTAGGCTAGGTTAGATAGGTCGGTATTCGTGATTAGGGGATTGGGTGAAAACGAAAGAAAAGAAGGGTCATGGGATTGGAAAAGTGGAAAGAAAGAAAGGAACTTGGGAGAATGATTTGGGGAAAGCAATAAGATCGAAATGGTTGGCAAGAAAATTTGTGGTTTAGCTCTAAGTGTCGAAAAGATTGTCTCTAGCTTTAAAAAGAAAGAAAAGAAGCCAAACTAGAAAAGAAATGAAAAAGGCTAGAGAAAACAAAAGAGAAGCTAGGTCAAGGAGAGCAATGTATGCCAAACCATTGGTTGAAGAAGGAATCCCCCATGTGCTTATAAAGATGAGAGATGATGAAAAGATGTGGTGTGAGAAGGCAAGAACGCCTTGTGAAGGGTAGCTAGGGTTTGTTCTTTGTGGGTTTAGAGTTAGGGTCATTTTTGTATTGGGGCATTGGGTAGATGAAAGTCTAGCCTTGTATGCATCTATTGCTCTTCACCCTTAGCATTTTGCCAAAGTCCATTCCTTCAATGAGAGATCCATTGTTCGGAAACCACCACATGTATTGGGATCATCTTTATCTCGAGACCAAGTCCTTAACCAAATGCGTTTGTTTGCATTGCATGAGCATGATCCACTTGAAACCACTAATCGAATGTCAAAGGACTGGATGAGAGGAATGCATGTGTAGGTTGAGATTTAAGCTTGATTCATGTAGGGAAAGGATATGGCTAGCTCCTTTTGAGTAAACTAGTTTGATCGTATCTTGGAACTAACAACTTGGACATTGAGCTTGATTTCTTTTTATGATACTTGTGGATTTGAGCTCCCGCTCTTAAATTTTTCCCTCTTCCCGATTCTTGTTTGCTTGAGGACAAGCAAAAGAGTAAGTTTGGGGGGATTGATATCAATGTATTTTGCATGTCCTTGCATGCAATTTTTACTAGGATTTCATGTCATTTGCATTCATAATCACGGTCTTGTCCCGCATTTTGGTCTTCACTAGGACTTAGGGTGTTGCATTAGGTCCCATAGAGTCTTTGCATACTTTGGAATGATTTCTAGGTACTTTGGAAGCGGTTCGGGACTTGGGACATAAGACCAACATCATCAGGAACACAGCCATACCGAGTCCACAGATCGGTATTGGCACTCGGTGTACAAGACCGCACAGCCATACCGAGTCCACAGATCGGTATTGGCAATCGGCGAGAGGTTCACACACCCATACCGACTCCACAGCTCGGTATTGGGATCGGCACAAAATCTTCAGGGCAACACACCGACGCCACGGCTCGGTATCACACACTCGGTATTGAAAACGGACCGAAGACAGAACCAAGAAGCGCTTAACTCCGACCCCCATAGCGATCTGTGACATCGGTATGTCCGAGAATCCGCAAGAAGACTTCTCCCCAATATCGCCTCCACAGATCGGTATTAGCACTCGGCATGCACCAGCCCAGGCTCAGTACCGAGTCCACAGATCGGTATTGGTGCTCGGTATTCACTAGTTCGCCCATTTTGACCCAACTGAACCGGGTCGGTACCCGGTTTGTTCCGGGTCGACCCGGTTCGCACACTGTTCACTATAAATAGTTTTAGACCTAATTTTCTATTATGTCTTCTTAAATGCTAAAAAAACCTCTTTTTGATTGTTCTAAGTATTTTGTAAGAGATTCTTCTTTTCAATCTATCAATCTATTCTATTCTCAATCTCTTTTCTTAATCATCTAATCATCTAATCATGGGATTTAACATGTTCTTCATAGGATTTGTTAGACCCATCATGATTAGTGAGTAGTTTCCTAGAATCTAGGGATGGGTTAGGATTAGGTGACTTCCTTGGATGATTTGTGATGCTCAAGGATAGATAATCGATTTCCTACTCTTAGGGAGTGTGTTTAATGCTTGTTTGTGTTTGAGAAAGTCAAACTTGATCTCAAGGCATTTCCCACCCACAAGGTGTTCGATGAAATGCCTAAGAGAGCTTTCTAAGAGAAATACCCTTCTTAGCCTAAGAGATTAGTTGTCTAAGGGATTATTTAGGTGATCTTGATTAATGAAATTAATGCTTGCTAATTAAGAGTCCACAAATGAGAATTTGATCTTGGATTAGTGATTAGCATAGGTGATTAGTACCTTGAGAGAGGATTAATCACGATTAGGATCTTAACCTTGGAAATTAACCTTGATTGTGTATGAGCATCATGAATTAGATTTGGAATAGCCTATATCCAATTACCCCATCATTGGATTCATTTTCATCATTTGAGTTCATATCTTGCTTAGGTTGTTTCGTTTTGTTTATTGCTTAATCTTGTTAGGATATTAGATAAAATCAACAATTCACTTATTTAGCTTAACTTACTTTTAGCCTTGTATTCTTCGTGCTTAGAACTAATCTCAAATTGGATTGATACCTCTTATACTACTTGTATATTGAGCAATTGATCTCAAGACTTGCAAAAGTCAACTATCAGAGGTTGCACAATATGAGCACTCACCAATGCCTTGTTAATCTCTTCAAAAGCTGCAAGACACTCTGGTGTGAAATCAAAGTGAGTCTCCTTGCATAATAGGGCGGTGAGTGGGCGTGTTATCTTGGAGAAATCCTTGATAAATCTCCTGTAAAACCCAACATGACCCAGAAAACTCCTAATGTCCTTCACAGACCTCGGTGGTGGCAAACCTGTCATAACCTGAATCTTAGCTTTATCAACCTCGATCCCAGCTTCAGAAAGCTTGTGCCCAAGAACGATGCCATCATGAACCATAAAATGACACTTTTCCCAATTAAGGACCAAGTGTTTCTCTTCACACCGCTGCAGCACCTTGCACAAATTAGCCAAACAATCCTTGAACGATGATCCATATACTGAAAAATCATCCATGAACACCTCCATAAAGTCCTCAATCATGTTTGTGAAGATAGACATCATGCATCTCTGAAAAGTAGCTGGAGCGTTACACAACCCAAATGGCATTCTCCTGTATGCGAATGTGCCATAGGGACATGTAAAAGTGGTCTTTCCCTGATCATCTGGATGAATAGGAATCTGGAAGAAACCTGAATACTCGTCGAGAAAACAGTAATAGGGATGACTAGCCAACCTCTCTAGCATCTGATCAATGAAAGGCAATGGGAAGTGATCCTTCCTTGTGGCCGCATTCAACTTCCTGTAGTCAATACACATTCGGTGTCCAGTGATAGTCCTCGTAGGAATCAACTCATCATTCTCATTCTTCACCATAGTTATCCCTCCTTTCTTAGGAACAACATGCACCGGACTGACCCAAGAACTATCTGAGATGGCATAGATAACCCCTGCATCCAAAAGCTTCATAACCTCCTTCTTAACCACTTCTTTCAGATTCGGATTCAGCCTCCTCTGATGCTCAATGGTAGCATTTGACTCGTCCTCAAGATGAATCCTATGCATGCACAGATCCGGCGATATACCTGAAATGTCATCAAGAGAATAGCCAAGAGCTTTGCGATACATGCGCAGCTTGCTCAGCAGTAAGGTAACCTCTGCGTTGTTCAAAGAAGCATTAATAATCACAGGGTATGTGGAATTAGGACCAAGAAATACATACCTCAGATTGGCTGGAAGTGGCTTGAGTTCCAACTTAGGAGCTTTCTCCTCGCTCCAATCTCCAAGCTTAGCAGCTTGCTTAGAACATTCGCCAAACTCCTTGTTCTGACGTAGGGTATCGACCGATACCAGGGGGGTATCGATCGATACAGATGGTGCAGCGTCGAGTATCTTCGAGTAACTAGCAGCGTCTTCACTCAAGGCACCCTCATATTCAACTGAACAGACCAAGACCCTCTCCAATGGATCCTCAGGATGCATCCCCAAGAAGTACTCTTCAGCAATGTCCGTGAAAGTATCGACAAAGAAAGTCTGCCCATCGATAGTTGGTCTCTTCATCATCTTTTCCATGTTAAAGGTCATGACCAAATCACATATGTTAAGAGCTATCTTCCCATTCCTGCAGTCAATCAATGCACCAGCTGTGGCAAGGAATGGTCTACCCAAGATAAGCGGATCTTTAGGCTCAGCATCATACTCTAGGACAATGAAATCCGTCGGGATCAAGCAATTCCTGATCTTAATAGGGACATCTTCGAGTAGCCCATCTGGAAGTCGCACTGAGCGATCAGCAAGTATCAACGATATTCTGGTGGATGTGAAGTCTGTCATACCCATCCTCTTGGCAACTGAGTAAGGCATAAGGTTGACACTCGAGCCAATGTCGCATAGAGAACGCTCGAACCGTTCGGTGAATATAGAACAATCCAACACAAAGCTCCCTGGATCTGGAAGTTTCTTTGGGATGATGTTGGTTAAGATTGCACTGCACTCTTGAGTAAGCATCACACACCCTTCTTCAAGGTTCAAGTTGCTAGACACCATCTTCTTGACATATCTCCGGAAAGCTGGAGAAGTCTTAATAGCGTCGAGGAAAGGAAGTTCGACAATCAGCTTGTCCAATATCTGCTTGCATCTAAAGTCTTCCACCTCCTTCTTAGTCTTCCCAACAGCTATAGAATAAGGTATCCTCGGTATATAGACTTGTTCTAGGACTACCTTAGGTGTAACATTCGGAATTTCAGGTGTCTTCTCGACAGTAGGTGCAGTATCGACCGATGCTGGAGGAGTCTCGATCGACACTGGAGTTTTTGGGTTGTCACGTTGCAAGATTTTGATTGGTGTCGATCGATACTGAGGTGTATCGATCGATACCCTGGGAATTTCAGAATCATCATCGCCGAGATCGACGAAAATCTCTGCAGGTAATGCAGCTTCCACTCCTGTATTCACCTCTTTTCCACTCCTTAGAGTGATTGCATTGATGTGCTCCCTCCTTGGGTTTTCTCCTCTCCCTGGAAGAACACCCTCTTGCCGTTTCACAGCTTCTGAAGTTTGGGCAACCTGAACTTCCAACTTCTTTTGACTCATACTCAGCGCTTCGATCCTTCCATTCAAGGTTGTGTAAAGATCATCCAATTTCCCATTGAAGCTCACTGTCATCTTATCCTGCCCTTGAACCAGCTGTTCAAGCATAGCCTCGATCTTACTCTCTTGAGTCTTGGGCGGTGGAGATTGATAGGATGAATTCCCATAATTCCTTGTGTAACCACTACCCTGGAAAGATTTCTGGCCAAACTGATTCGACCCAGAACTACCTTGATTTCCCTCAGACTTAAATCCTCCTTGCTGAAAATTGTTGTTGAAGTTTCGGTTGTTATATTGATTCCTCTGACCTTGAAAACCAGAACCACCAATGTAGTTAACATCCTCTACCTCGTCCTCATGGAAAACCTCTACATCATCAGCAAAGTGAACGACCTTCTGCTGCTTGCTCATCAGCAAATTATGCACCGAATCCAGCTTCGCATGCACTTCAGCAATTTGAGAACCCTCTATACCACCAGCTAGCTTCTTACGTTCCATGTCGGCACTCTTTGTGCTATTGCTCGAGGCAAAGTTCTCAATCAGCTGGTAAGCATCATCAGGAAATTTGGTAAAGAAATTACCATTACTCGCAGAGTCCAACGCCATCTGGTATCGCCAATCAATTCCTCTAAAGAAGAAACTCAGCAACTGTACCATAATATACCCATGATGTGGACAATCCCTCTGATACGATCTAAATCTTCCCCAAGCAGCCTTGAAAGCCTCAGTCGCTCCCTGAGAAAACTGAGAAATCTTATTCCTAAACTCCTCTGATCTCGCATCATCGTAGAAGTTATTCAGGAAGGCGGTCTTGGTCTCATCCCAGTTAGTCAATGACCCAGCTGGTAATTGCTTGAGCCAATAAGAAGCGTCTCCACCTAGAGAGTATGGGAAGAGCTTACAGAACAAGTAGTCGTAGGACACTCCATTGCATTTGATGCTAGAAACCAAATCCTCGAACTTCTCAATATGGTCCATGGGATGTTCATGAGGAAGGCCGTGGAAAGTATGCTGACCCACAAGAGTGTAGTACGCGGGCTTCAGCTCAAAGTCATTCCTCTGAAAGGTGGGAATACGAATCGCTGATCGTTTGCGTAGAACTGGTCAGGTCTGTTGCATTCACCAATTGTCCTAGCTCGATTAACCACAGCATTCCCGTCATTCCCCTCGTTGTTGCGCGCAGCTCGCGCAGCAATCTCATCGACAGCTGGTGGAGGGATTATGATGTTTCCCTCTCCATCAAGTCGCTGTCCAGCCTCATTGCACAAATGACCCTCTTGGTCTCTGAAGGCACCAGCCTCATCCCGAATCAAAATCACTGGATTATTGTTCATCTCGACTGGCTTCTTTGCTCTTCTTAGTGTGCGTTCCAACCGTGCTAGCTACTCGTTTGATAAATCAACTAGCTGAGTGTTCTTGTTTCTCCTGGTTTCTCGAGTAGGCATACACCTGAAACACAAAAGATCAAGAACGTAAGTAACAAAAAAAAACGTGTGGGTGTCGACCGATACCAAGGGGTATCGATCGATACTCGACGATTTAGACGAAATTCTTAGCTAAAATCTAATGGCGAAATTGAATCCCCGGCAACGGCGCCAAATTTGATAAGCTCAAATTAATACCCTAAAGTACTAAAGCTTTGTCGATTGTAATACTTAGGGATCGAATCCACAGAGACTCAGGGAAACACACAATAGATTATTTAGATCAGAATTAAGCTAAACCAAGAAGATGTAACTAAAAACAGATGCGTAAATTAAACAAGTTGTAATCGATGGGAAGGAGATTAGGCTTAGGGTATTTCTCAGGAATTCAATCAATGTAGATAAACTAACTAGCAGGATTCAGATTTAGTGCAGTTCTTGAACTCAAATCACTAAAGTATAGTTAACCAACTCTTGTTGCGAAAACTATCTAAGTCTAAATCCTAGATCCAAATCTCTTTGCGAATCCTAAAGTCTAAACCAGCTTTTAGTTCAGGTTTGATCTGTTCACAAAACAACTAAACCAAATCTCTTTGCGAATAGTTATTTTGCTCGCTCTAGGTTCTGTCAGGTAATTAATCGCACTCTCGTGCCTAACCAATTATCCTAAGATCTATGTTCTAGGTGATCAGTCTAGAATTAGCTTTGAGAGCAACCTAAGGCGAAGAACTAATTCAGATGGTGAATCCTAATCATTTAATTAACCTAACATTCAGAGAAAACCCTTATGAGAACCCTGAACCTAACAAGAGAACTACTCATACATGATAATTGAAATAATAAACATGATTGAAATAATACTCAGATAAATAATAAAAAGGAGAGTAACAAAAGGGTTCGAAATCTTCTCTCGGACGAACAGAGTCTCAGACTTGTCTCCCTCAGAAAGCTCTCTCACAAAACTCAGAATCAAATCAAGTGTAAAACTCAATGTTCTTGCCAAAGTGGCTAAAAACCTAATTAAAACTCCTAAAACACGTTTTGGGCTAAATTGTAAATACTAAAGACTTCTGGGCAATTTTGCAATTCTTCAACTCTTCAATAAAGTCGCGCTTCGTGCCTTGCTGCAGTGAGTATCGACCGATACCAGGTGGTGTCGATCAATACCGAGACTCTAAATCGGGTACTCAGCTACACAAGCTTCTGTTTTGCTCCAAAATGCTCCAATATCTCCAATTATGCTCCAGACGTGCTAAAACCTGTAAAATACTCTAAAACACTACAAAATAGTAGAAAGACTCTATAAAACGGACCTATATCATGGCTTAAAAGGGGTAAAAACCATGATATATCATTAATCTACACTCTATCACCCAAATCGCAAATCTTCAGCTGCCAAAATTATTTAATTATAAACACTCTAATGTACTGGCAGAATACCTCGGCTAGCCCAGATGGGAAGCTACTCAATGTACTCGGGGATAGTCCAGATTGCTTGATCTCTGATTCCCAGTCTAGAAAACTAAGTACCATACTGATACATACGAAGGCCAGCACCCTCCAATTCTATTTCAGTACAAGCAAAAGGGTAAGAAGACCCAAGCAGCAACTTGAGAATCCTCTAGAAGCTACTCACCTTGGGTAAGGATCATGTGACTTAACCAAAAGGTGACTCTACTATATTAAAGAATAAACCACGGGTAAGAAGGATTATCAGATTCTACAACAATGCACATGGGTGGTCGGTGACGTGTTGGTATGAGTTGGTAATCGTAGTAAGTAGTATTTAAGAGTGATGAGAGAAGAATGTTTTTATCCTTTGATTGGATCAAGTGTATTAGGGAGGAGAGAGTACTCTCAAAACAATTCTCTCACCTTGTACAACTTTATCGTTATATCAAAAGGCATATCTTTCTTATTATCTGTGTACTTTTGGAATCATTCCTCTTCACGTAACAACTTGGTATCAGAGCGAGAACGTGATCGGGAAAAATGGGTCCAAAGTTAGCAGACGTTGAGAAGGCTGTCAAAGACTTACAGAAGGATGTCAGCAAGATCGCTGCGTTGGAGAAGAGTATGGGCGAGATGAAACAAATGATGTCAACTTTTCTTGGGCAGAGGATGATTGCCGATACTGAGGCACGCAAGCAACAGCAGGTGGGTGTTGTCAACGTGGGTGCGGCTGTGAGTCACATCGGGACTTCCGGTGAGACGGCACCTACGGCGGAAGGATCGGGAAAAGGAATCCTCGCGGATCTGAATCGGGCCGTGACGAAGCCAGCCCCTATCCAACAGTGGAGACCACTGGAGGAGAAAAACAAACCTATGATGCGGAAGATGACGTTTCCATTGTTCGACGGAGAGAACGCCGAAGAGTGGGTTTTCCGAGTCGAGCAGTATTTTGAGCTGGGGCGATATGACGGGGGCAGAGAAGTTGCAGGCGGTGAGGATGTGTTTCGAGGGAGAGGCGTTGATGTGGTATCGGTGGGAAAGAGGACGAAACCCATTTGACAGCTGGGAGTAGATGAAGCTCAGGGTTTCGGAGCAGTTCTCGACGATCCAGGACACGTCAGCCGGAGAGAGGTTGTTGACGCTCCGACAAGGAGACTCGGCGAGGAGTTACTACCGGGATTTCATAGTTTTGGCCTCTAACGCTCTGGAGTTGACAGAATGGGTCTTGAAGTTGGCTTTCATGATCGAACTCAAGCCGACGATTCGTGCCGACGTTAAGATGTTGGAGGCCCGGACACTGAAAAAATGATGAGCAGTGCGAAGAAGGTTGAGGAGTGGTCGGAAAGCAAAGATCCGCCGAGAAAGGATTCTGGTGGGCCAAACAAAGTATCTCGGCCCTTATGGGAAAACATCAGCAACAACCCTTCTTGGGCCAGAACTCGACTAATGGGTCTCTTGCAGTCAAACACAGATCCATCAACAGTGGGGAAAAGCAAACGACCACGTTTCAGTGGCAATGGGACCAAAGCCCTAACGAGTCACAATTGACTCAAGCCCCCATTTCAGCGACTGACGGCTGCGGAGGTGGCAAAGTGGAAGGCGGATGGCATGTGCTTCCGGTGCGATGAGCGTTTCCACGCAAACCACCGGTGTCGGCTACCTGAGCTCTAGGTGTTGGTGGTGCACGAGGACGGGACTGAGTTGGAGTTGGCGGATGAACAGTATGAGGAGATGGAAGAGAAGACACCGGAGTTCACCGAGCTTGCCGAGCTGTCCATCAATTCCGTCGTGGGTATCTCTTCACCACGAACGATGAAGCTCATGGGCATGATTCGTGGATAAAATATGGTGGTCTTGATCGACAGTGGCGCCTCGCATAATTTATTGTCGGAGACTGTGGTGAATCGGTTGGGGCTGTTGTCGAAAGGAACGATTGGTTATGGGGTGTTGGTTGGAACCGGTCTAACCATTCGTGGGAGAGGCATTTGTTGTGACGTGGAGTTAATCATGCAGGGGGGTTCGGTGGTGACAAATTTCCTTCCTCTCGAGCTTGGAAGTGCCGATGTGATCCTTGGTGTGTAGTGGTTGGAGACTCTAGGTAATACCAAAAACAACTGGAAGCTACATATCATGAAATTCAAGTTGCATGGGGAAAAATTTGTCCTGCGAGGAGATCCCAGCTTATGTAGTGCTTCTGTATCTCTCGAGGCATTGTGGAAGGCTTTGGAGAAACATGGGGAAGGTGTATTGGTGGAATACAGCGGGTTGCAGGTCCTCCACCAAGAGAGCTATATGCGGTGTTAAAGGAGTATTAACAGGTGTTTAACAAGCCTAGTGGGTTACCTCCCTCTCCTGGAAAGGAACACGCCATTGAACTGGAGCCAGGCACGCGTCCGGTCAGTGTGCGTCCCTTCCGATACCCACAGGCACAAAAGGCTGAGATTGAGAAGAAAATAAGTTCTATGTTGGCAGTAGGAATCATTCGCGAGAGTGGGAGTCCTTTCTCGAGCCTCGTATTGCTAGTGAAGAAGAAGGATGGGAGCTAGCGGTTTTGTGTCGATTATCAGGCTCTTAACAAGGTCACGGTGGCGGACAGTTACCCGATTCCGATGATAGACCCACTCCTCGACGAATTACAAGGAGCCAAGGTCCTCCCAAAACTCGACATCCACTCTGGTTATCACCAAATTCTCGTGAAAGCAGCAGACGTTCAGAAAACTGCGTTTCGAACTCATGACGGGCACTACGAATTCATGGTAATGCCCTTCGGATTGTCCAACGCACCAGCTACCTTCCAATCTCTCATGAATGAAGTATTCAGGCCCTTTCTCAGAAGGTATGTCTTAGTTTTCTTTGACGATATCCTGGTTTACAGCCAGTCGATCAGAGAGCACCAAGGGCATCTCAGAGCAGTCCTGGAAGTACTACACCAGCACCAGCTCTTTGCCAACAGGAAGAAGTGTCAGTTTGGGGTCCCGAAAATTGAGTATATGGGTCATGTCATCTCAGCGGATGGAGTAGCAGCTGATGCAGGAAAAATACAAGCAATTGTGGAATGGCCAAAGCCCAAGTGAAGGAGCTGAGGGGATTTCTGGGCTTAACGGGATACTACCGTAAATTTGTGAAAGCATATGGGGAAGTAGCCCGTCCCTTGATTGAATTATTGAGGAAAGAAAAAGTTTGGATGGAGTGAGGCAGCCTCTACAGCCTTTACCAAGCTGAAGAAAGCAATAACTTCAGTACTGGTGCTTGCATTACCAGATTTCGAGGCTTTGTTTATTGTAGAGTCTGATGCATCAGGAGTTGGTTTAGGCGCTGTGCTTATACAGAATCAGCGTCCACTGGCGTTTTTCAGTCAAACGTTAACTGAACGACAGAGGCTTAAATCAGTCTACGAAAGGGAACAATGGCCATTATCTTTGCGGTTCAGAAGGGGCATCATTACTTTCTTGGGAGGAAGTTTCTGGTGCGAACAAACCAAAAGAGTCTGAAATTTCTGCTGGAGCAAAGGGAAATCAACATGGAGTATTAGAGGTGACTAACCAAGTTATTTGGGGTTTGATTTCGACATCCAATACAAGCCAGGATTGGAGAACAAGTCTGATGATGCCCTGTCTCGCAGAGGAGTGGTTACTGAGCTTTTTGCACTATCCATTCCAGCTGCAGTTCAGTTGGACCATTTGTAGTGAGGTTGACAGGGATCCATAACTGAGGAAGGTGATACTTGAGCTTCAACAGGATCCTACCAGTCATCCTGATTTCTCAGTGGTGTAAGGCCGTCTCCTCCGCCAAGGTAAACTGGTTCTGCCCTCGTCTTCTCATATAATAGGACTGATCTTGAAGGAGTTCCATGATGGGAAACTTGGTGGGCATGGGGTGGTCTTGTAAACACAAAAACTGATTGGAGAGCTCTTCTATTGGCAGGGTATGATGACAGATATCAGGCGGTGTGTTGCAGCTTGCCTAACATGTCAAAGGCACAAGTATTCAACACTAGCACCAGGGGGATTACTGCAGCCTTTGCCAATACCAGCCAACATTTGGGAGGATATCTCCATGGATTTTGTGGAGGCACTCCAGCGTTTTGAGGGATACAATGTTGTTCTGGTGGTGGTGGATAGGTTAACGAAATACGCTTACTTCATAGGGTTGAAGTACCCTTTCTCAGCCATTGATGTTGCTATCTTGTTTTTCCAGGAAGTGATCAAGCTGCATGGTTTTCCAAGAACAATTGTTTCAGACATGGACAAGGTGTTCACCAATCTCTTTTGGAAGGAGTTGTTTTGTCTTGCGGGAACAGGGCTGTGTTTCAGCACTGCATACCATCCATAGTCCGACGGGCAGACCGAGGTCACCAATCGAGGCTTGGAGACCTATATGCGTTGCTTTTCAAGTGACAAACCAAAGTCCTGGGCACGGTTCTTACCTTGGGCAGAATTTAGCTACGACTCAGCCTATCATTCCTCCATCCAAATGTCTCCATTTCGAGCTGTGTATGGGCAAGATCCACCTCTGTTGCTAAGGTATGAGAATGGGTCTATTTCAAATGCAGACTTGGAGGAAAGGCTCAAGGAATGTGATGGCATACTCACCTTACTCAAGGGACACCTCCATGTCTCGCAGCTTAAAAAAGCGATTGGAGAGTCTCTGGCTTAGGGCTTGATTGGTATAACTGATGGTAGAGCAGCAACACTAAGCAACATAAGCAGTATGCTGCTAAAGTTGTATGCTCTGATTAATGTACACATTATTTTTTTTTGATGAAATGTTAAATTGATTCATCTCTGAAGAAGTAAATTACATTATTAGAGTTTTCAAATGGAGCATTAAAAATGAAACATAACGCTAAACAACCGTACAAAGAAATGATTTCTCGAAGCTTAAAATCTTCCAAACCAACGTTGAAGAAGGTCGCGAATTCTTGGATTTGAGGTGTAGCTCAAAGAAGTAATTCTGTTGCGACTTAGTTTGTCAATGAAGTGTACCATCTGACTCATCGTGTTGTAGTTTGTGTGATGGATACGCGAGTTACGTTCTCTCCAAATCGCGTATATTGACACTTGAAAACATAGCCGTTTCAGAATTTGTTGAAGATGATCCCCTCCTTGCGTGGTTAGAAGAATAACCTGTCTCTCCAATCTGGGTTTTGTCTATTTCGAAGAAGCTTTCCCACAACCTCGCACCATACCGTAAAAGAATACGGGCACGCGAAGAACAGATAATCCCTTGTCTCGTCCCGTTCTCCACATAAGACACAAGGTTGGTTAGCTCCCCATCGTCTCATTCGATCATCTGTAGAAAGTCTGTTATGCACTGCTAGCCAAGAGATAAAGCTACACCTTGGAATCGATTGGCTAAACCAGATCAGTTTCGACCATGGGACCTTCGGATTATGCGTGCGAATTAGATCCCATGTATGGGAAGTCAAGAAATGCGTGCGGTGAACCGTATCAGTGTGCTTCCATAGAAATATATCTTGTCAGCTGCCTGAAAGAGGACCCTGATGCAATCGGATTTGTCTAATTAGAGGCTCAAGACTGCAAATCCTGCTTCGACGAATACGCCATCCATTAGGGCCAAAAGCTTCAGCCACTGATGCTGTAATCGGGATTCCAAATATTCTTGGACCATTCAAACCAATTTTCTCTATTAGGCGACCAAGAGGTAGCCAATCATCATTCCAAAAAGAGATAGAGTGTCCATCACAAACTTCTCCTTTTAAGAATTTTGCCGCTGTATCCCGATATTTTAAAAGCTTTCTCCAAATCCATGATCCAATTGTTGAGTCCGGTGCTAGCCAGAAGCTCCCATTTCGCAGGAGGTTCCGCTTTGTCCACGCAACCCATAGAGAGCCTGACATCGTAAAAAGTCTCCAAATTAGGCTCAGAGAGAAGACTCGAGAAACATATTTTAGTCGACGAATTCCTAGCCCTCCCTCGTCTTTTGGCCTGCATATATCTGCCCATGCTATCTTTGCTCCCGTAGATCTATTTGGGTTTCCGGTCCAGAGAAATGCACTGCACAGCTTTTTGATTTCATCAAAACACAGCTGTGGTAGGCGGAAAACCAAACACCAGAAATTAGAGATATTTGTAATAACCACTGAAATCAATTGAAGTCTCCCTGCGTATGATAACTTCCTACTTGTCCATGAAAGCATTTTGGAGCAAATTTTGTCAACCAGAAGAGCATAGTCATGAGAAGTCATCGACTTTGTCGTTAAAGGTAGACCGAGGTAGCGAGTTGGTAGAGATTCAACCGGAATTCCCAAGACATTGGCCGTCCCTCTAATGTTTTGGTCATCTCTTCCTCCTATAAACAAAGTCGATTTTGCCTTGTTTGTCCCGACATTCTTCCAAAATGATCGAAGACACAAATTGTTTCTCTTAAAGAGATGGGTGATCCATCTGTGAATACCAAAATGTCGTCCGCAAAAATCAGGTGGGTTACTCTGACCTGATTACACCGAGCATGAGTTCCAATTCTTCCATTTTCTGTAGCACTGTTTAGAAGTTTAGAGAGCACATTTTGCACCATTACCAACTAGTAAGGAGAGAGAGAACACCCTTATCTTATGCCTCGTTTACTCTCAAAGAAACGTTCAAGTTTGCCATTCACCACAACTGAAAATGAGGCTGTAGAAATGCACAAGTCCATGATGAATGTCCTAAAAGAAACCTTCAAATTTCATCGCTTGAAATATCTCCATGATGAATTTCCACTGCACTGTGTCAAAAGCTTTTGAAATGTCAAATTTCATTGCGCTTCGAGGACCTATAGTCTTTGTGATAGTCTTTTACAAGCTCTGTAGCTAGCAAAACGTTTTCCAAGAGGAGACGACCTTTAACAAACGCGCTCTGTTTGGCTCAATGAAACCCGGCAATGTTAGCTTTAGTCTATTTGCAAGAAGTTTAGAGATTACCTTATACACCATGTTGCAACAAGCCACGGGCTTGAAGTCCTTCATTGTGTTGCACATTCCGTCTTGGTGTTTCAGAATTTATCCAACGCCGAGCTACGTCGTGTTTGCGAGGTTTATTGAACCATCGCGTGTTCCAAGCGAAGAATGTACTCATAACTTCCGAGCGGAAGTTTTTTTTTGAGTTTTGTCTAACTTGATCCTTACGATTTATAATAGGTTTCGGAGGACCCTGAGATCGACTTTGACTTCTACGCCCTTGCGTTGACACTTTATTACTCTGGTTTGCATTTTCGAATGCCATCTTTTCCTTCTCTCTCACCTTATTGCTTTCATCAACCTCGCCTTCAGATTCTCTATCATCACCATCTTCTCTTGCATAACTTTCATCATCTGTTGGATCTTGTAGATTATCCTTTATAGGTTCTTCTTCGACCTCTAGTTCCCCTTCTTCCAGGAGATCTCCTAATGCTCCGAAACCATTTGGAGATATTGGATTATCTTCACAAGAAGGCCCGATGCTCTGTTTCCTTATCGGAGAGCCTTGTTTACCATGTCTAGTCAGTGTTGTCCATTCCTCACTCTTCTCATCAGTTTTACTTTGGCTCTGCTTCTCTTCCACCGCAATGGAGAAGTCCATTCAAGCTCGAGTATTAGTTTCTGACCAATCTCTTTTACAGTAATCGCATCCGACAAGCTCTCCGTATCCACCTTTGATGTTTCCATTTGTTGGTTATTGGTGATGTTTTTGTTCGACAGAATAGATACGTTTCTCACCACCGAGCACTCACTTGCTCCATGGCCCCATTTGTGACATGAGTTGCAGTGGGGAGGCAGCCAAGGATACGTGATGTCCACTTCAATATCCTCACCATTTGGGTCTTTGAAACAGATTTTCTCTATGAGAGGCTTTTGCAAATTCACTTCGACCAATATTCTAGCCAAATCCATTCTGATGCATCTTTCTGTATTTGGATGAAGCTTGACAAAATTTCCCGTTGTACGAGAGTGGAATCTTAGGCCTTGCTGCGAGTAGAGGTATCCAAGAACTCCTTTAAGATCGACCCACATAGGCATTGCAGATAGATTAGGGGGATAATGTGTTGTTTTTGGATTCCATTCGTTTATCACCAAAGGTACTTCAGCGATGTTGCCAGTACCGTTTCTTCAGTACACGCTCACGAGTGTTGGAGTTTTCAATTTGAAAGAAGACTGTTTTTTTTGTTTATAAATTGCACATCTATTTTCGCCGATCGCCTAAGAGCGGAAGAAGACCAGATTCGGTTAACCGTTGCGTGAATCGATCCAACATGGGGTGCATCTCCCATAAAGTAACCGACGACGAAACACTTCCAGAGAGGGGTTGCATCTTCGATGATTTCTTCAGGGATAGAGACCTCTGCAATTTCATTGGTGACCACAAAATCGGGATGGATCTGAGAGGCAGAGCACGAAGCTTCGTTCACCTTTGACAACCAAGAATCTTTACTAGCTGGTGGGGTATTTGAACGATGGTTTTTGGGAGAGAGGGAGAGAGGGATGATGGAGCGATGGGGGGATCATGAGGTGGAGGAGGATCCATACGGCTGCTCGCCGTGCAGATCGGGGGGATTCAAATCGGAAATATTGTTTAACTTTTCGCTCACAGATCGCACTCAGTTTTCTTACTGTTTCGAGAGTATTTTATCAAATACTACACGATTCATAGACAGAGAATAGTCACGTCCAATAATTATATAAAAAAAAATATTATAAATATAAATATAGATATAATGTTTAAAAATAAAAATACTAAATAATTTTATATATAATCATTCACAGCTTCGCCAAATAAGATGATGATTAGATAATTAAATATACACATTTGGCAAAAAATTCTGGAACTTACAGAACATGAAAATGAAAGCTAAAAAATTGTATAATATGAGAAATCGAGGGAAAACGGCCAATTCCCCCCATGAACTATGCGGCTCCTGATTATTCATACACGAATTATCGTTCAATGCCAAAAACATCATGAACTACTTATAATTTTGAATTTCCTACATGAACTTTTGAAAATTGGCTAGTTCCACCAAAACCGTAAACGGTGTTTGATTTCCGTTAACGGAATCTAACGTGGCTGACACGTGGCTTAATGGTTTGGTTTGGTTTGCGATTAAACCAAAATTTGCTAATTAACCTCCGAGTAAACCTTGTGGTAAAACGAAGACGACTTTGCTAATTCCTCACATCTTGCATGTCCTATAGATTCCTGAGAAAATTTGTTTCGAGATTGGGAACAATCCGGAATCCTGAAGCCTAGAGATCGGGATAGATAGATAGATAGAGAGAGAGAGAGAGAGAGAGAGAGAGAGAGAGAGAGAGGTAGAGAGAAAGGAATTGTGGTCTTGTAGCGACAAGAGAGAGGCGGTGGTGTGAAGCAGCGAGAGAGAGAGGCGGCGAGAGAGGGAGTCGGCGATAGGAAGGGAGTCGAGAGAGAGGGAGTCGAGTGAGGGGACCATCGAGAGAGAGATTCACAGTGAGACTGGGCGAGGCGGCAAGAGAGAGGAGGCGTGGCAATTGAAAGAGAAGGGAAGATGGGAAAATATAAGGGAAATAACTTTAGTTAGTAATTATCGAAGTAGTCCTAAATAGTCGCAAAACGGTCGCAAATTTGGGACTGTTTTGTGACGATTCTTAACGCGGGATAAGTTGCCGCGTAGCATTTCACCGAAATCGTTTAAGACATTTGGCAAAAATTTCATGAAATCTGATATCGTCGCAAAACAGTCTCAAAATGGTCGCAAATTTAGGACTGTTTAGGACAGTCTCAAACGTCCTAAACTCTAAATGAGTCTTAATAAATCACAAACATATACCCTAAACCCTAAACTTTCAATCATTATTATTCTAAATATGATTTTACAATCATTCTTATTCTAATTCTAACACTATAACTATCTATTTAAACAGTAAACTAAAATATGGTAAGTAAATTTTGAAAAATTTATATCTTTCAAAATCATTCCATATAAAACACATATACACTTACTACATTTTTGAGAATATACAAACATAAGTTTAAAATATTTGAAATTAAAAGTTTTTTTCACTTTTATGAAGATTCGGTGTATATATTAGTTGAAATCAATGTAAAAACGTATGAATTATCATCTTTACAAATCTATTTTGTTGATTTTCTTTTTTAAAAAAAATTGGAGTTGCTAAACGGTGGCAAATTTAGAACTCTTTTGTGACTACTATAAAAAAAATCGAGTGGAATTGCTAAACGGTCGCAAATATGGGACGCTTTTGTGACTACTATTAAAAAAATCGAGTGGAGTTATTAAACGGTAGCAAATCCCTAACTTTAGCTTTGCGCCGCGGATGCGAATTGGGAAATTTTTGTTGCCTTACCTCTTATTTATAACTAGGTTAAAGTATTAAAGACATCTATTGGTTTTGAGACGTGCTTGCAAGTAGCTTGCATTGATCTTATTACTATATAAAGGTGAATCCTCGACGTGTGCGTTGACACATGATAATTTTACATCAGTAACATGTGTTATTGTTATTTTTGATTATGACATATATAAATGTAAAAATATAAACTTTTCCATTTTTGTATATCAGAAAGAAAAAAAGTAATTATATTTATTTAAATGAAAATTACTAAAAAAAATTAAAATAAACAAAAACAGACACTACAATATAATTGAAATTATGTTTTTGGAACTCTATCATTTATTTAGAGGGATTGTTTATCAGGTTTATGGATAATATTGATCAATTTCTAATTTGTTAATGGGGAATCATCAAACGTCGTGGATAACTTAACGGATTTAAAATTTGAATCTAATTCTATGAATCATAATTATGCGGATTATCAATTTTAAAATCTGAATATTTTATTATTCTCGCATAGAGCCTAATCTAGTTCTGAATAAAGTTTCGCAAAAATCTTATATATGATATAAACTTTAACATGTTTGAATGTCATCTACTAATTCCACCAAGAATTATAAGACTTTGTATAACATTGTTTTACAATGGATGACTGTCGGTAGAGTATTTGTGTGGTTCAATCGATTTTTCAATAAGTTTAACCTTTAATATATCACAAGTTTGACTTACATTTGATCTAGGTAGTAATATGCGCCTTGCACGAAGTGAAATATCTATAGATTTGTTGTAATATCCGAGTTTGAAATGAAAATATGGACCATAAGAATTTAAAATTCTGAATCTTATACATATGTCTTTTGTAAACCATTAAAACCACAATGATATAGTAGATATTGTTTAAATTTGATGGGATTTGTGTGTCAAAATCAAATAATATGAAAAAGATAATCGAAAAACTCTATAAATAAATAAAATCATAAAATACAATGGTAGTATAAACATTTTCTTATTTCGTCCTTGTAGTATTTTTCCAAAATTTAACATATTATCTTAATATGCGATTGATTTTAAGAGTTTATGAAAGTGTTTTACACACTAAAAAGTAGAATANCGAAAGTACCAGTGTATTAAAATATTGGGGAATATCCACCATCTATGTTTCGTTCATCCCGCATTACATCTCGAAAGGCAAGTCATTTTTTTCTGGCTATCAAATGCACTATTTTTTTTTGTTTTTTTTTCTAATTTATTAAGTGTTTGTAACGGAGATAGGTTTGATGAAATTGTTAGTTCCTATATGTATGAAATGATGTGTTTTTATGCTGTAAAGTAGGTCAGCAACTTGGCTATTGCTATATTTGTTTCAAAGATGCATCATGCATATAACACACATTCGTCACAATATGTCTTTAAAAAAGCTCTGGGATATATACATTACAAAAGAATTAAGCCACTGGATTACATAACAACAACATATTAAGTTTTTAACAAAAAACAAATTTATTAAGTAATCATAAATATGATCAGTGTAAGGATTAGGGTTCCAAAAGATGTAAATATAGATGCATGGTTGCATAATAATGATTTTTTTTTTTTAATGTGGAATAGAATGACATAATTATATATTTTTAAAATAAAAAATTTATTAAGCGAGAAAAGTTAACCCTAATCTTACATAGTCACGAAGTGAATGTCGTTTGTTCAAATGCTTGAAGGGTTTCTTCCAAACGCAAATGCTGCATCTCCCTGAGATACACAGCTTCCATGGACCATGGCTAATCGAATTTAGAAAGGGATACAAAGACAAGATTCAGAAACTAATCTATCAGATTCATATTTGCTTTCTCTTCTGTGATCGATGATTAATCGAATTTAGGGCGTATGGGCTATGATAATATGGGCAAGGTGCTCTAAGGTCTTGAAAAAGTAAAATAAAAGTAATGGGCTTACTCACCTCATATCCACTTCAGGCCAAGACCACTTGCGAATCTTCATCATCAGATACCTCTTCCAAGTCATGTTGTATACAATTTGGTTAGAGCGGAATTGACGTAAGCACGGAGACTCACCATCTCCACCACAACGACCGATCCGGTTGATTGACAAAACAGTAAAAAATCGTCTCAGCACTATACGAGCTGCTGGAGATACACGTTTCGAGAGCGGACTAATTGTTTGGTTCGCTACGAGGAACACGTCTTAAAGCTTCAGCCACAAGAATCACCTCTTAAAGTTTCAATCATTTTTTTCTTGTACATTTTAAGCATTTCTAAGCATCTCTAATCTCAAAAACAGAGGCATCTAATGTAACAAATGTTTTTTGGTTGAATAAATTTTATATTCAATTCAAAAACAAAAAAATGGGCTTTGATGTGTGGCAAAATTGTAAAATTGAGGTAGGTGCGCAATTAGTGTTGGTAAAATTTCTGTCTCTTTGTTTCTCAAGATCCCGATAAACATGATTTTTGTTATGGAAATACACAAAATTGCAAAAATAGTTTAGCTTTAAGAAAGAAAAAAAAACATTCATATATATGAGTCGGGAAAATGATCATCTAGAGAAGAGTCTGGTGAAGAAGATTCCAGAAGAATTGGAGGGATTTTGAAGACAAGAGACATGAACATATCTCCCTAACTTGTCCACTTGTCTTGCCTCACCCTTTGTGTCCTTTTTGCATATTTTACATGTTTTGTCCACCCATCCTTCCTCCACATATTCCCCATCCACTATAGCCATTTATAATAAACAATAATTTACGATTAATCCAAATACTTATAACAATTAAAAGAAAATCATTTTTCCAAACTAAATAGTTCTCTAGAGTTTACCTTCAACGTAGGATTTAAAAAAGTCCTTGTATGTCCCTCCGATTTTTCTCCTCAATGCTCCATACTGCACCATTACGAATATATCAAACAATTCTCGATGGTAAATCCAATAATTATCATAAGTATGATTGTTCTCATCCATGTTTAAAATTCGAGTTCCACATCATGGTGTAATAAAAAAGAAGCAAGCTTTATATATTAAAGTTTTCTAACCAAAAAAAATGCATGGTATCACTCCTTTATATTAGTATAGTTGTTGAATCAATGTTTTTTAAAATGTATTTTCAAATTATTGAATTTATGATGGTAAGAAAGAAAATAATTAAGAGATTCAACATAGGGCACATCAGGAGATCAGGGCAGTGGATTACAATAACAGAGTTGATCGATCGATCGTTCATCTCTTGGACAGTCCTTTTGGTTGATTCAAGAGCTTCCACAAATCTAGAGAGTTTCCAACTCTTTCACAATCACAAATCCTTCTCAAGCTCCGCCACATTCTCTTTATGTCAAATTCTCCCACACCGTCTTGATGACTGACAAACCAAACATAAAATATCATGTCTCGTGCTTTATAGTTCGGACACCCAAAAGAAAAAAAGTAATATATCATCTTCCGTAATTCTCAAGCTTCAAAATCAAAACTAATGAATATTATTCATCGGCTCTATCCCTCAATAGCTTGCTAGTTCCAGAATACATGGGCATATATTACTTTTCTGGCTAATTTCAGAGGCAGAGTAATTCAATTAGCTTCAAACTGTTAACTGGTCCACCATGTAACACACTTTTAACACAAATCATTCTTCATTACAATAATTCAGTACACGAAGTTATGAAATTTTAAAAAGCTCCACGCTTTAGCCCATTAAAAAATCTAGTGTGTCCACTAATCAACGGCTACATGGCTACTCAACAACTAGCTACACTTACACTGGGGGATTAGTTAGGACTCGGCCAAGAATTTCCGGTTTAAAAAACAAAAAAAAAGTTGTGAAATTTGGAAGGGTTACCGAATAGAGTTGGAGAATATTCATCAAATCAATTAGGAGCTAGCACACACACACAAGCATAGGATTTTGTAAAAGAAAAGCCTCAGAATTGAATAAAGTCAGCAAAAGCTTCATAGAAGAAGCTATTAAGGTATATATATATATATATATTTATAGGTGTCATGGCCGGTCCTAAACGGTTAAGGCAGCAACGCCGCTCCGCAAGGCGATGGAATATGAGACCTTTCCGGTGATGCTACCGACGGAGAAGCCCTTAGGCTCCTTCTACGTCTTTCGCAGCCGTTTTTTTATTTTCTTTGTGACGTTTACTTTTAGGGTTCTGCAACCACAATGTCAGATTGCCCCTTTCTTAAGTAACCGATTTCTTGGAGAGAAAATCGCGTCACGAATCGTTAGACATGTATATAAACAACACACATATACGTTAATAAGAAGCCTAAACGAGAGACAAAATCGAATTGGGACAGAAGACAATCAGTTTACAAAGATGATGAAACTTGGTAATCGGCGTAGCAGTATTTATAAGAAATACAACGGAAACCCTAATTCCGTAATTTGAAAGCCCAGGCAGGAAATTCGAATGTAGTCAATACAAGGAACGGGCCTGTTCAAAATGTAGCCCATTAAAAGAGAGAAAATTGGTTTGTCCACCAATTCAAAGGTAAACAGAGTTAGAGAAAGCCATCACAATAATCGTAGTTACTGGCCAGAAGCAAACAAGATAGAGAATGGAAGAAGTAATGAGATCAAGGAATGCATTAAGGATACTAGTGGGTGACTAAGTGGCTTGCATTGATTGGAAAAAGATGATTTTGTTTGTTCCTGTTGAATACTTAGTCATATTAGTACAGACTATCGTTGAGACTAAAATTGACAACCGCAATAAAACATTGATTCACTGTTTTAAACAGAGAGAACTACCAAGTGCAGTTAACAACAACTGTTAAAAAAAGACTACAAGTAGCAAATATAGCTGAAAAGGACTGTGTTTTAGGACAAAAGGGCTTTCGCTATTTTTCTGTCTGTTCCTGAGTCTCTTCTGCTCCAATACCAAAGGGACTTTCAGGGATTTCTGTGGGTGTCTCTTGGTTCCTGTCACCTGTTGTGGCATCTTTGTTCTTGTCATGCAAAGGAAGAGTCTTCTTCTTGAAGTATTTTCCAATGAATTCTTCAGCCATGCCGGTGTATTTCAACGAGTTCTTGATGCATTTGAAGTAGGAAAAATCCTGTCTGCTCCCATCTGTTGAGACAACAAAGAAACACCTGCTATCTTGGAACAACGTGTGTTTACCCACCTGCGGTTTTGGGCATATCCAAGGTTTTAATTTTCTTCAGATCATGGCTATATTAGAACAAAAAATCAAAACATAAATGGTACCGTGATAAAATCGACACCAGCACCAAGCTTTGCTTCTTTTTCTAGATGATATCTCAGAATCTTCTCATGTACAAACATCTGATCAGCATACGAAATTGGATCACCATCTTTGTACCTTTATCAAAAAGAACAAATTTCAAAACACAAATGGAAAAAGCAAATAGCCACCATGAGAAAGTAAAAGACAAAGATAAGATGTCTTTTGTTTATCAAGTGACTTAATTCCTTCATCTATTGTTCAAGTAACCAAACATCCATATGTGGCACCATCTTACTGCATAGACTAGAGGGATCTGGAAAGTAAATCGAGACCAACTTAGTTGAAAAAGCATACCCGGACTGATGCATTATCTTCCTGACAGTCTTAATGATTGGCTCAATATCTGAGAGACTATCCTGCTCCTCGGAGGTAAACATGTCCAGCCGTTGTCCTGTTGCTGTAAACATATCTTGATTTCCAGCTCTAGGTGGCATAAGAGGGTTCCTCTTTGATTTCCAGTCACCCTGTGAGCCTTCAGATGGATATCTCTTCTTCGGATTTCCCCACTGGCTACTCTCCTTTTCATTCTCATCTCTGCTTCTGGTGTATGCCAATGCAACCCAAGGATTTCCATCATCTACTTGGGCTTCCTGTGTGTTTGAATTTGACTCATTTCTCAAAGCCCAAGGGTCTGTCACACTGTGTTTTCTTTTCCCTCACTTGCAGAACCCCATGATGGCTTATCACACTTGCCACTCTCATCATTTGGCTTCTCCCAAGCACATTGAGTTGAATCTTTGGCAGAATCCCATGATGATTTTCCACTCTCCTCATTTGGCTTTTCCCAAGCACATTGATTTGATGCTTTGGCAGAAACCCATGATGACTCATTACACTTTCCACTATCATCATTTGGCTTCTCCCAAGCACATTGAGTTAAGTGTTTGGCAGAAACCCATGATGACTCGCCACTCTCCTCATTTGGCTTTTCCCAAGCACATTGACTAGGTACTATGGCAGAACCCCATGATGACTCCTCATTACACCTGCTATTCTCCTCATTTGGCTTTTCCCAAGCACATTGACTTGAATCTTTGGCAGAGTCCCATGAATTTTTCTTATTGTGCTTGTCATCTTCAGTATCTATCTGGTTCCATGCAGCAGTCCACGTACTACCACTGCATAATCCATTTTGCTCCCACTTGGATGCAGCTGGCTTGCCTTCATCTAGTAAATCCTCAAAGGTAAGCTCTCTAAGAGCAGAGTCTCGCTGAGGAGATTTCTCCCACTCCTCAATTTCTTCTTCCACAACGTCAAAACCAGAGGAAGCAACGTATGCATCTCCACCTGTACATGATCTGACCATTTGGAGGAAGCTGTATGGATCTTCTCATTCTTCATCAATTAGCTTAGCCTGCATATTATTTGATAAATAAATTAAAAAAAAAAAAACATCACATTTCAAGCCAAGTTAAATGAGAGACTCAATTGACAAGTGGTTGTTAGTATGGACTTCGAAGGAGTAAGTCCACCTCATTTTTGTTCCATAACAGATCAAACTCTGAACCCGTAACAACGGCCACGTGTTTGCCCCAAGAACAGGACCCAACCACCGTTGATAGAGAATCTGTATGACATCTTGTAGCAGCTTTCTCAAAACATTTCATTGGAGTCTGAAAACATTAAAGAAAAGTCAATGTTACGCATCGAACTTCTGATATTATCTTTTGAAGGAATTTGTACTACACAATTTACGGAGCAAACTTACTATCAGAGTTGCTTCTGTGAACGGTGCTTTGATATCCAATGACTTGGTCAGAGCCTTGTAACCTCCAGCATTATGATGTAGGAGGGATTTTATATATATATTTCCTTTTAATTTCTTTAGTTTTCTTTTTTGAGTTTTTGGGTGTTTTCCTTTATTTTTATAGGTTTTATTTTTTTTATTTTCTTTATATCTAAGTATTTCCTATTTTCTGTTTGAGTTTTCGCTATATATAGAGGTCCTAGATGATCTGTAATAGACATCATCTTATTATTATTAATCAAAGTTGAGAGTTTTTCTCTTTTCTGGTGGATTCCAGAGTTTTATTTTTCAAATTCGTCGTTTGCGAACTTGATTTCGCTCTAGGTTTAGTGCTTGCTATTCCTAGGGTTTTTCGACTGCGTCACATTAAAACCCAGCAGATTCCCTGAACAAATCATGTGGTTTGCTAGAAGAACGATATGTTCCTTTAAGACTCCTTTGGATACTGTTTTCATCGAAGCAGAGAGACGCTGCAGAAAAGAAAAGCCTCCTTGCAAAGACAATGAGCAAAATATGATACCAACATAAATCATGAGACAACTATCATGACTTAAATTAAATGTGATGGCTTAAGTAATCAGGCACCTGAGCTACTTGCTCAAAAGTGGAAGCTATTCCAAGCAACTCTTGCACTTGCTTTACAGAATATGGGATTGAACGTCTTGTGTCTATCAGGTGAAGCACTGGAAGACAAGAGTCTACCAAAACTCTCCATGCATCACCACTTTTCTTGACAGCAGATTTCTCAGCAATGACATCCAAAACCCATTCTCCCTTAGATGCATCACACTTCTGAATCCTCTTCTCTGGCCTTTTCCATATAATATTTACTGAGAAGATCTATGGATCACCTACACAGTTGAGATACATAATGTATAATCACACATCATGAAAGCCTTTTTCAGAAGTATTATTTACATGATATTCAAGAGAATGGGTAGGAAAGCAAGACGAAAGCGATAATGAAAAGCATAATTAAAGTACCTTTGATTACTATTTCCATCAGAACTGGATAAATTTTGTTGCACATGGTATCAAGAGCTCTTTCTAGATTAGGGTCGGCAGCGTTGTAATAGGACAACATTAAGCACATCATGTCAGATTCTTTGCTTCCACATGAATCTCCAAAAGAGCTTCTCTCACTGTTTAATTGAGGAAGAAAAAATGAGTCGAGACAAAAAACCTCATGACACTATGCCAATAGACGATTTTGACTCAGAAAATAAACTTCTTCTAAACCACATACACTTAACGAACCTGACTGACAAAGTTATTCTTTTGAAGTCGTCAGTTTTCTTCTTCTTCTGCCCCAATGAATTTATCATGCCCTCACACTTTTGTTGTATCTCATGCATATTGATGCCCAACTCTTGCAACATAGTCTATTAAATCAACATCAATCAAACAATCAAATACAAGGATAGCTAGAATAAGCTAGTTCTTCAAAACGTAAAGACTTTCAGAACGATTTAATTATTTAGGAACCAGAGTCCATATCTTGTTTAGATGAATGTGACCCTGAAGGAATGAGTCGTTTACATAATTTTCCAAAGTAGATTGTTGCTTCTTGTGTCTACAAGCAAGTAAAGATAAAAGAGATATTTCAAGGAAACGGATTAGTAAAAGCAAAAAGGCACACAATACATTAGGAAAGAGCAACAATAGTTATTAGAAAGATGAGATGACTTACTCGACCATGAACTCCACTGCAGTTTCCTTAAGACTTATTTTCTTCAATATGTGCTTGACTGTGCAAGCAGCATTTTCTTGGCAATATTTTTTCTCGCAAGGACATTCGTTCAGAAACAGAATCATCCGACAATCATTATCTGCATTCTGGAAGTTGGCTTTGCAAAGCAGCACTTCCTGAGAAAAGAAAAGGGAGAACAAGGAAACAATATTAATGTAACACACATATAGATGATCCATATTTGACAATTTGATGAGCCATTAAGATAATTCTCAACCTTCATTAGCTCGCATGATGAATTACTACTGGGAGAGGAATCAAGCACAACTTTATAGGCATGATTTGAAATTGCAGTAGTGACAATACTCCAACAGCTTCTCCAGCTTCAAACAAACCTCGATGCACATCTTCATAATTTCCCTCAATCTCGTACTTGAACTGCACAACTGAGTTCATGCATGTGTTCCTTACTGTTCCATCGTAAGAAATCACAATATCTCGAAGATTAGCCATCAGATTCTTAAAGAGGGTCCCATGCTCAGCTAACCCTCTTGAAGATTGAACAATGATCTATTTGGTTGCAATGGCGTGAACCATCTCTTCATATGGATCCAACCCATGAAGGAAGCAATTCTGCACTAATCCAAATTCCCCAGAGGAAGACTATCTCTTACAAAACTGGGCCATATCCTCAACTAGCTTCTTCGTGTAAAATTTATTTTTGTCTGAAAGTTGAATACCCAAAAATCCTACTTGCTGCACTAGTTTGTTGATGGATGAGCCACTCTTGATGTCTATTAAGTTTATCACAGAGTGTGATTTCAGCAGCGACCTCCTTCATATGATGTATTATATTCTCTAGCTGCAACTCATCTTCATTAGTTAATCTTAAATGTGACACCATAGGAGAAATTTCCCTGATCATGTTGTGAATGATGTCCATGTTTTCCCTATACATAGAAAAGTCTTCCAGGCTGACACTAAAGCCCTCAACATTAAGGTGTTCCATCAACATAGGCTGCAATGAGTCAAAAAATCCAAGTGCTTCCTTTGCACCTTTCTTCAACAAAATCAAATATATAATGATGTTGATGAAGGATGCAATTGCATCAGCCCCAAAATCAACCAACAAAACTTTACTTTCATCAACCATAAACCCATTTCCTTTGCAGCTCAAGTGGTCAGGGAAGGCAAGTTGCAGAATCTTAAATACCGTCCAGGCCGGGCCAGATTCATCAAACTTCTTTAGAGCAGCTGGTGATAGAGACAACGAGCCAAACATGGTCAACTGTTAAGCAGCTTCCTTTTCCAAAAACACCCTTTCAAACATCACACGGAGAGAAAGAATTGCATCACATCCCAACTGCAAATTAAGCTGGCCTGTATGTGAGCTGAGTAACTGATTCTCCACAGAGAACAGCTCCATGACTTCTGCCTTTGCCGCAAGTGACTGTGGATAGAAGATATGGATGCAATCGCCATCGAAATCAGCACCAAGGGGGCCACAAATAAGCAAATTGATCTTGACAGCATTGTCTTCATGGACGTACACTTGAAGGGCTTGAAGGGAGTGCTTATGAGTGGTTGGTGGTCTGTTAATGAACACAATATCCCCATCCATTGTCATGCGATGTACGATCTGCCCAGATTTTAGCCGAGTGTGCCCTTTGGATCCATCTCTTAGTGAGTAGGTTGTAGAACCTTGGCTATAGCTCAAGCATAATTTCTTGTCAACCAGCTCTTGTGGATGTCCTATGTTGTGGACAGTAACCCTCTCCTCAAAAGTGACTCTCCGAGCAACATTATAAGGTATTCCAATCTCATTCACACGCCTGTAGGCATCCCCAGTGATGACACTGCGGGAAGAGAAACCAGATCCCTTTCTTATGAAGTGTGTTTTCATTTTCTCAGATCAAGTCTTTGAATAGCAACTGTCCTTGGGGTTGGAAACACCATATCTCATATCGATGTTTCTTGATGTCGTATCCCTAACCCGCAGATAGTTGTCCACCACTCTGTAAATGTCATTAGCTTCAATAACATGTGACACAAAATTTGTCTCAGTAGATCTGAAGCTTTTAATGGTTGTCACTTTATTCAGAACATCTTTTAACCCACTTCTAAATGGATCCTGTAAATAAGAATGATAGAAAAATGCATGAGCTCAAGCATTCAGATACTGACGTTTTAGTTTCAGTTGAATTACCGTTGACATGGATAGGAAACCATCAGATACATATGGTATAGATAAGCAGTTAGGTGGGACTGGAAGATATTCTAGTATATAGCCTTTTTGTGGCTTATGCCCCTTTTGTGAGCTTTCTTCTGGGATTCGTCTTAAAATTTCTTTCGCCTGTGTTTTTTTCCCCAGCAAATGCAAGACATCAGCCAAAACAGTTTCCAGTAACATAACATCTGAAAAATAGCTAGTGGCCTCAACTAAATAGAACATCTTTGACCTATAAAATCCTAAAATATAAGATTCAGCAAGCTACAAGTTCGACTACATGAACTACCTAAGCCTCGCAGGGACTAAACAATGGTATAGCTATTATAGTTAGCTAGACTAAACCAGGCATCATTAAACTCAAAAGTTGGCTAAGTTTGAAATTTTCAATCCAAATTTTGATCACGAGCATTAGAAATCATGCTTCAATGGTATAAAGTTAACTATTTTGAAACATGCAACAGAAAGTACACCGATAGCTGAAATAATGGAAACAAACCCCTATAAATGCTTCTCTGCTCATGTTGAATCATTGCAAACAAAGTAACTTTCAGGAAAAAATAAACAATGTAAGGAAATAGACTGTTTAGAGTAAAAAATAGGACCTCTTTGGCCAGCAGAGGCTGGGTATAATCGTTTCCATAACGATAACCATATTGTTCCAAGAAATTCCAACAGCTATTCTGCAGTCTCGACCTAGATGGGAGCTTTAGTTCTAAATAGCAAGCTCCATCTAATTTCATCTCATTTATTGAGATGTGCAAAGCTTCCTGACATATCATTGAAAGAAAAAGCTTTTATGTAAAATTAATGCAATAACAGAATCTCAAAACCCACATGTGAAGGAGAGAATGTAAATGTCAAGAACTATGGCTTTCAACAAAAATGCTTCAATTATTTCCACGCTTTCAATAGATCCAACAAAAATGAAATTGCAGAACTGGATAACAGAAAACAGTTCAACTAACTCAATGCTGAAGCATGGTCCAATGAGATACATCGAACTGTAGTTTTTATACACTTGTGTTAGATTGCTTTTCAAGTAAAAGGAAAGAATCAGAAGGTTGATTTTGTTACTTCATCAGGATATGTAACAAACTATTGCAGTGCATACGAAGTTTCTGAAAAGGCATACTATCTAACAAAAATAGGCAGAATTGACATGGCTTTACTCACCTCACAGCACTGATCTAATAGCCGCTTCTTAAGACCATGGCATGTGCTTTATAATCAGAAAAGCGGAAACAAAGGTCAATAACAAAACGGCATAAGACACTTTTTGTCTCAATTAGTATGTGGATCCCCGATAAGAAGGAAATTGAATGTAGTAATAATACCCGAGCCTTCTTTATCTTTAGACATTTCAAGCATAAAAGGCTCAACATTTTTCTGAGCTCTGTAATATGGACATGATGGTATATTGGTACTGGAAGCTCAATATACCCAAAATGACCTGAAAATAAATAAACAAAGGTATTAAAAGACTTAAGAGCTTCTATCACACACAAACCCAAAAACATAGTTGATTTACCTTCACATTTCCCAGGTTCGGTGGTACCGCAAGCTTCGCATTTACCAGATTCCAGAGGTAACCCCAAGAACGGATTAGAAAGCTGGCTTACGTGGTTGATTGCCCCCTCACTAACTGACACTGTACACTATGAAAATAGAACCAAGGCCAAGGAAAAATCAGAAGAGCAATTACATATATAGCACGAACTTAAATTTATATGTGAAAGCATACACAAGAGAAGTAGTATTTTCAGAAAGCATGCGACTTTACACTTACAATCTCTTTATAAGTTGCGAGGGAGAATGTGTGATAGAGTAAATATACATAAGAAGATGAGAAAGGCGTTTATTGATAGAGGGAGACGATTACAAATAAAGAGGATCACACTCTCATAACGATTGGATCTAAGATCTCATGACGATCTTCACCAAGCTCATATCGCTCTGGTTCAGTTTGTGCATAAATCGCATAAGGAGAAAGTAAAGAAGAGAAGAATCTACTTATACGACTTCCTTCTTTTTAATTGTTTGTAACTGTAAACCTTCAAAAGTAATAAGAGTCTTCTAGTTCTTGTTGACTTATTCCAGCTCAGCTTTGACTTTCTTTAGTTTCCTTTATCGACTTGCTCAACATCTCCTTTTTTCAACTTCTTCTTGCAATAATATGTACGATGAATCTTATCAATACTTCCCCCAATGAGAGCAAGCTTGCCCTCAAGCTTGGCATGTGGAAATTGCTTGAACAGAACTTCTGATAACACCCATGTATCCTCATGTTGTGGTTTGCCTACCCACTTAACCAACAACTCCACTTCCCCTGTTTGTGTGTGACGGTTAGCCAAAATTGCTTTTGGTTCCAAATCATCTCCAATAACGTCAGACATAGAAGGAGGCAGTGGTTGCACCTGATGATCCTTGCCCAATGCCCTTTTTAATTGAGATAAATGAAAAACTGGGTGAATCTTTGATTCCTCCGGAAGCTTGAGACGATAAGCTGTTTTACCAATGCGTTCCAGTACTTCATAAGGGCCAAAAAACCTTGCAGCTAACTACTGGCAAAACCTCCTTACCACTGTTTGCTGTCTAAAAGGTTTCAGCTTCAGATAAACCCAATCTCCTACTGAAAATTGTACATCTCTGCGATGCTTGTCAGCACTCCTCTTCATCATATATTGAGCCTTCTCCAAATGAACCTTGATTTGATCCAGCATATAATCTCTATCCTTAAGCATTTCCTCCAGTTCAAAATTAGATGTAGACCCTTTTTCATAGCGTATTATGGCTGGAGGATCTCTTCCATACACCACTTTGAACGGTGTTGTGTGCAATGAAGTGTTATACCACAACTCGGCCCAAGATAGAAATTTATGCCAGGTTTTAGGATGACCAGATGCAAAACATCTCAAATAAGTCTCTAGACACCTATTAAGAACTTCAGTCTGCCCATCTGTTTGGGGATGAAAGGCAGTGATGTAAATCAACTTAATGCCTTCAAGACGAAAGAGATCCTTCCAAAAAGCACTTAAGAAAATGCGATCTCTATCTGAGACAATCGAATGAGGGAAACCATGTAATTTACCACCTCATATAGGAACTTTTGGGCCACATCTGTTGCAGAGAAAGGATGTCGTAAACCCAGAAAATGAGCATATTTACTTAATTTGTCCACCACCACCAAGATAACATTGCAGCCTTGTGAAGTCGGTAAGCCTTCCACAAAATCCATACAAATATCTTCCCATACCATATTAGGAACCGGAAGAGGTTGTAGCAGTCATGCTGGTGACAGTGTAGAGTACTTATGTTGTTGGCAGATCACACACTCCGAGACATATTTCTGTATCGTTTTGAACATTCCTTTCCAATAGAACACTTGTTGAATTCTTTTCATCATCTTCAAAATTCCTGAATGACCTCCCATATGACTGTCATGGTACTCTCTGAGAATCAGTTGAATAAATGATGAGGTGTTAGGAATTACCAACCGTCTTCTATACCATAACCTGCCATAAACTGCCATGTTTCATCTACTCCACCAATGACTGAATACCCGAATCCTCTTCAATCTCCTTATAAAAATCTTGAAGTTGAAGTACAAAAGGAATCGTCAATGTTAACAAAACAGAGTTCAACAAATCAGAACCATATGAAATACTTCGAGATAACCCATCGGCAGCCTTATTCTCACACCCAGGCTTGTAGAATATCTCAAAATCATAGCCCATCAATCGTGTTAGCCATCTTTGATATTCCATATTAACCTCCTTTTGTTCCAGCAAGTATTTAAAGACTTCTCTGATCTGTATGAACCACAAACTTCCGTCCTAAGTGATAGTGCTTCCATTTATGAACAGCCATGACAATGGCCATCAGTTCTCTCTCATAAGCTGGTTTTAACTGTTCTCGAGGTGTCAAGGTATGACTGGAAAAAGCTATAGGATTACAGTCTTGTAACAACACAACTCCCAATCCAAACCCTAATGCATTAGATTCGATGACAAACACTTTATTAAAGTCTGGTAGCGCTAACATAGGTGATGATACCATGGCTTCTTTCAACTTATCAAAGGCATCTTGTGCAGCCATTGACCATTTAAACTGGTCCTTCTTCAACAGCTCAGTTAAGGGTCTTGCTATCACTCCATATTCTTCACAAAACGTCGATAATAACCGGTTAAGCCCATAAATCCTCTCAGCCATTTCACAGATTTTGGGGTTGACCACTGTTTCATCGATGATGTCTTTGTTACATCAGTAGCAACTCCTTCTTGAGAAATGATATGACCAAGGTATTCCACTTGTGGCAGGCCAAACAAGCATTTTTTCTTGTTTGCAAAGAGCTGTTGTTCAGCAAAAATTTTCAGAATAGCTCCCAAGTGCCCCCTATGCTATGAAACACTTATGCTATAGACTAATATGTCATCGAAGAATACTAATACAAAGTTACACAGAAAAGGCTTGAATATGTGGTTCATTAAAGCCTGGAAAGTGGCAGGAGCATTGGTCAAGCCAAAAGGCATTACCAAAAAATCATAATGGCCTTCTACAGTCCTAAAAGCTGTCTTTTCAATATCTTGCTCTTTCATATGTATTTGATGATATTCTGAGCGTAGATCCAACTTCGATAAGACAGTTGCTCCATGTAGCTCATCTAATAGCTCATCTATCACAGGAATGGGAAACTTATCAAGTACAGTAGCCCGGTTCAAAGCCATATAATCAACACAAAACCTCCTTGTGTCTTTCTTCTTCACCAACAATACATGACTTGAAAAAGGGCTTGTACTTGGCCGTATAATTCATGTTTCCAACATCTCTGCTACCATCTTTTCCATTACCACTTTACTGGCGTGAGGATAACGGTATGGTCTAACAGAAATAGTTTTTATCCCTGGAGTTAGATTGATAGCATGTTCCCGGCCACGAAAAGGAGGTAACCCTTTAGGAACATCAAATATAGTAGTATACTGTTCTAAAAGAAGTGAGATCTCATGTGGCATTTCTGGTGTGGTTGATGATACTACAACGCTTGTTAAAAGCCCTTCTCTTCCTTGATAACCAGGCTTATAGATTGGGGACAATGACTTAAATAAAAGCTTAGGGCAGTGTAATGTCGGGTCACCAAATTGTGATCTGTCTCCCTTGGTGAACAAATGAAAATTCTTGTTTTTTCCAATCGATATCACACTTTCCCAATGTTTCCAGCCACTTTATGCCCAATATCATATCAAACCGTCTTAGTTCTAAAGAGATGAAGTCGGATGTGAAGTCAAAATTAGACAATTGGAAAGTGACTGCCCGGCAAACACCCATGCCTTGAACAGTGATTCCATTGCCTAACAACACATCCAGGCTGCTGTCAGCAGAAACTTTCATCTGCAGCCTTTTCACAACTTCAGGAGTAATGAAGTTATGAGATGCTCCGCTATCAAGCATGATTATCACCTATGTTTTACCAATTTTGCCTCTTATTTTGGTGGTCTTAGGAGAGTTAACCCCCAAAAATGAATTAAAAGACATAACCATCAGCTCTTGAGTCACCAAAGCTTGTTCATCTTCATACTCTTCCCCATCCTCATGCAAAACTTCCATCTCATACCCACTGATGATCGTTAATATCTTTAACTCCTTCATGGAACACTCATCTCGATGATGCTTAGACCATTTACCACCACATTTAAAACAAAGACCTTCTCTTCTCATTGCATCCAACTCCAAATCTGTATACTTCTGTCGAGGTCGTAAACCAGATTTATTGGATTGGTTAATCTTCTTAGACTGACGAGTATCATGAATTACATTATGAGATTTCCCTTGAGCTTGCCAATTTGAATTCCCCTTTTTTGTCTCCTTCCCATAACTGTTCCTTTGACTATTATATACAGAAGATAACTTCAATGGTGTGAAACCAACCGTCCGTTGACTGCGAGAATCAGATTTGGAAACACCACCCAATACTTTGCAAAAAGCATTTGCCTCCATTCTTAGAATTGTCGCAATCTGATTCTGTAATCCTCGTGATTCCTTCATTTTAATCACTTATTTCATTTCTTGAGTCAATCCAATATAGAAAATTCTCTCCAAATGTTTATCCCCCAAACCAGAAACTTGAGCAGATAGTTCTTCAAACTCCGAGACATATTCAGCTACGGTTCCTTTCTGTTGAATTGAGAAAAATTTGGCAAATGGTTCTTGATATATCATGGTTTTTACCCCTTTTTGACCATGATATAGGTCTTGTTTTTAGAGTCTTTCTAGTGTTTTTGGAGTCTTCTAGAGTCTTTTCAGGTTTTAGGTACGTTTGGAGCATAATTGGAGATATTGAAATATTCTGGAGCTTTTTGGAGCAAAGCAGAGATCATGTAGCTCACAAGTCGATTTGAAGCCCGAGTATCGACCGATACCACTTATGGTATCGATCGATACCGACTGCAGAGAAACACAAGTCGCGACTTTTCTGAAGTTTGGAGAAACTGCTCCTTGGTCCATAAGACTTTAATAATTACAATAAGCCCCAAAACGTGTTTTAGGTTATTAATTAGGATTTTCAGCCACTTTTGTTGGCTACGCTTTATTCTATTCTGGTTTTTGTTGAGAGCAATTGAATGAGACAAGTCTGAACTTTGTTCGTCAAAGAGAAGATTTTGAACCTTTGTTTTACTCTATTCTTATTTTATCTATTGAAGTATTATTCAGTCATGTTGCTTTCTTTAATCTCCATGTCTGAGTAGTTCTCTTTTAGGTTTAGGGTTCTCATAAAAGGATTTCTTTGAATGTTAGATAGAACAATTTATTAGGATTCATAATCAATTAAGTTCTTCACCATAGGTTGTTCTATTTGCTAATTCTAGCTTGATCACCTAGAACTTAAATTTTAGGTTAATCAATTAGACACGAAAGTGTGATTGGAAACCTGACAAAACCTAGGGTGAGCAAAATAACTATCTGCAAAGAAATTTGGTTTAGTTGTTTTGTGAACATATCAAACCTGAACTCTAAAGCTGGTTTAGATCTTTAGGATTAGCAAAGAAATTTGGAATTCTATGATTTAGACTTAGATAATTCTCGCAACGAAAGTTGGTTAATTATAACTTAGTGATTTGAGTTCAAGAACCGTGCTAAATCTGAATTCTGATAGATTGTTTTGTCTGCATTCTCTGATTTCCTGAGAGATACCCTGAACCTAGTTTTTCCCATTGAATTTACAACCCACTTGATAATCTTAGTTGTTTTCTGTTTAAATCAATTGACTTAGCTTAATTCAAATCTTGCAATCTATTGAGTGATATCTTGAGTCTTTATATGGTTCGACCCCTAACTTACTGCAACTACTGTTTTAGTACTTTAGAGTATTATATTTAAGCATATTAGTTCTTCGTCAATTGACTCAACAAAACAGATCACGAGCTTCTACTTAAAATCTTCCCAATCGCGAAATCCACCACGACGAATTACCCAAGCAAACCACTTCTTCACCTTGCCGTCGAGACATAACGACACTAAATCCAACTTCTCGTCATCCTTGTATCGGCCAAGGTTAAAGAAATTTTCCACATCCACAATCCAATCATACGGTTGTCTACCATCAAACATATGCATCTCGATTTTTTTAAGCATACTCTCTCTGTTTGCAATATTCAAATTCCTAGATCGATAACCTAGCGGTTGTTCTTCCCGATGTTGTTCCATATTAGAAGGATTTACCTGGAAATGAGTTTGGGATGTTTACGGTCTATCGGAATGAAAAGATCCACCGTTATTCTTTTGTGACGCCATGCTCGTCATCATCGTCATCAATGAATTCAACTTCTCATCCATCGCCAACATACGCGTTTTCGCTTCGGTCGATCTCGTACATAATCGCTGGAGTCCTCCATCCAAAAAATTCAAGCGATCCTTCACTGCAGTATCTGGAGCATCTGATTCCTCCTCAAATTGCGAATCAGTAGGAGAAACAGCTTGCCTCATCGTCGTGCTGTGATCAAACCAGTTTCACCGCACCAATGATAGAGTAAAGATACATAAGAAGATGAGAAAGACGTTTATTGATAGAGGGAGACGATTACAAACAAAGAGGATCACAATCTCATAACGATTGGATCTAAGATCTCATAACGATCTTCACCAAGCTCATATCGATCTAGTTCAGTTTGTTCATAAATCGCATAAGGAGAAAGTAAAGAAGAGAAGAATCTACTTATACGACTTCCTTCTCTTTAATTGTTTGTAACTGTAAACCTTTCAAAGTAATAAGAGTCTTCTAGTTCTTGTTGACTTATTTTAGCTCAGCTTTGACTTTTTTTAGTTTCCTTTATCGACTTGCTCAGCATCTCCTTTTTTCAACTTCTTCTTGCAATAATATGTACGATGAATCTTATCAACGTGATTCCTACAACTTCTCCATCTAGAACTTCTGATGACGATTTCTCGTCCTCCATGACAAATCCTGGAATCGAGTGGCGTACCTGAGCAGATCGAGCACGGCGGTAAGAGGAACAGATAGAGGATGAAAAATCGAGTGGAATATACCCAAAAATCGTCCAAATCCGTGAAGAAATGAAGAAGTTACGGGTGTTTGAAGATTAAAGAACACAAAATCTCTCAAAAACGATTTTGAATTTTTTTTCATGAAGATAGAGGTGTTGAGGGGGTATGAATCTTTTGATTGATGAAAACCGTGGGAAAGGGAAGAAGAAGAGAGCTCGGTCGGATTAATTAAGTGGGGTAAACCGGTTTAAACCACATAAAACCAAGAAAAAGTCGACTTGCTATGTCTTCAATAGATTAGTCGAATTTAATTTAGGACGTATGGGCTATGATAATATGGGCTAGTGTGCAGCGTTCTAAGGTCTTGAAAAAATAAAATAAAAGTAACGGGCTTTGACAGTGTAAAATTGTAAAATTGAAGTAGGTTCGTAACTAGTGTTGGTTAAATTTCTCTCTCTTTGTTTCTAAATTAGATTTTAAATCATGAAAGTCGAATTCAGTAACACTTTAAACTTTGGAACTTTAGCATTCTCACTATTAATCTTGAAAGTAACAAAACTGATACTTCAACACTAAAAGGGTTTTTTTTTGCGCCGCCAAAATTTTAAACGGAGAAGTTAACTCCGTTAACGGAACAGTAACTCCGTTGATTTAATTAAAACATGGTTAGTATTTTATTATTTTTAAAATTGCCAAAAAAAAAAAAAAAAAACTTAAGTAAAAAAGAAAAAGAAAACCTTAAGTAAATGGAAAAAAAACTTAACTAAAATAAAGGCAACCCCTGATCCGGCGACCAAAAAAACCAAAAATTAGAAATGAAATTGGGGTAAAAGTAATTTCAGTCTTTCGAGCCTGTTTCGATCTCGTTTATCCTTTGATCTGGGTTTGCGATTTCGACGAGGTTAATAAGCCTCATTGTTTTGAATTTGATTTCAAGTATCAGATGAATGATTTTGATTAGATGTTGGATTTTGATTCCTCTTTCTTACCTTCTGATTTTGAATTTATGGATTTTGAATTTCTGGATTTTCGAGAGTAACTGAACCCGATAGCCCATCACAGCTTGTTTAGATGTTGGATTTCTGGATTTTCGAATTAATGTCGGATTTGTAAGCTTCTTTGATGTGTATACAGTTGATAATTTTGTAAGCTTGTTTGCTTCGAATTAATGTGGAGTTTCTGGATTTTTCGAAATTTGTAAGCCTCTTTCTTACCTTATTTCTTCGTTTTACAGTGATGATAGGAGTGTAAAACTTGTAATCAAGTATGGTGGGTCGATGTTCAAAGAAAATAAAGATTACAAATACATTGGAATCATGGGTTGTAAGACTGTATATTGGAAATTGTCTGAGATTACATTACAGTGATGCTTACGCTTTATTCAAGAAGAACAAATCCACATTTTCAATATGAAAAGGGTGGTTTTGTTTTCTTCTCTCACTCTCTGTGAAACCAACTGTGAAGAAGAATTATTGGAGATACGATGTCTTTAGATGATTTTGAACGGCATGGTGTATAGTTGTAGAGTCTCTGTATATAGAGAGAGAAAAGGTTTTTCTTGTTTTCTTTTACATTGAACAACTTTAAAACTTGAAAAATGAAAGATGTTCATGTAATCAACAATACATAGATTTTGTATGTGATTCAATTGAGGGCTAATCATTGCAACAATAACGAGCTTGAACCGAGCTCCAATCCAGCTACAAACAAGCTCGATTTAGCTCCAAACCAGCTCTCTTTCAAGGTTTCACTCGCTCAAGAACCCTAGATCCCCAAAATCGATTTGGGGATTTCTATTTTTTGGTTTTTTTTGTCGTCGGGTCGGGGGTTTGGGTTTATTTCAGTTAACTTTTTTTTTTTCAATTTACTTAAGATTTTCTTTTTCTTTTTTACTTAAGTTTTTTTTTTTTTGCAATTTCAAAAATAATAAAATACTAACCACATTTTAATTAAATCAACGGAGTTACTCTTCCGTTAACGGAGTTAACTTTTCCGTTCAAAATTTTGACGGCGCAAAAAAAACCCTATACTTTTAGTGTTTGAAGTGTCAGTTTTATTACTTTCAGGGTTCATAGTGAGAGTGCTAAAGTCTCAAGGTTTAAAGCGTTAGTGAATTCAACTTTTAGGGTTTAAAATGCAATTTTTTCAATCCGAGTAAACATGATTTTTGTTTTGGTATGTAAATGAATTTCGATTTCGAAATACACAAAATTGCAAAAATAGTTTAGCTTTTAAAAAAAAAGAAGAGCATTCATATATATGAGTCGGGAAATTGATCATCTAGAGAAGAGTCTGGTGAAGAAGTTTCCAGAAGAATTGGAGGGATTTTGAAGACAAGAGACATGAACATATCTCCCTAACTTGTCCACTTGTCTTGCCTCACCCTTTGTGTCCTTTTTGCATATTTTACATGTTTTGTCCACCCATCCTTCCTCCACATATTCCCCATCCACTATAGCCATTTATAATAAACAATAATTTACGATTAATCCAAATACTTATAACAATTAAAAGAAAATCATTTTTCCAAACTAAATAGTTCTCTAGTTTACCTTCAACGTAGGATTTAAAAAAGTCCTTGTATGTCCCTCCGATTTTTCTTCTCAATGCTCCATACTGCACCATTACGAATATATTAAACATAATTCGATGGTAATCCAATAATTATCACATAAGTATGATTGCTCTCATCCATGTTTAGAGTTTGAGTTCCGCATCATGGTTTAATGAATAAATTAAAAGCAAGTTTTATGAGTTTCTAACCAAAAAAAAAAAGAGAGTAAAGGATCGGTATGCTGGCTACTTGTATCTAGCAGAGTTATTTTGGATTTATTTCATAATTAATAATATTATTATATTAACAAAAAAAGTTGAAAAGTGGTGTGGTTGATTCAGAAGACCGACCTGTTCTTTGCTCATCTTGCCGCCAGATTTGGTGGCTTCACGGGCCTCGTAGAGAAGCTCGGCGTCTTTCTCTGACCGAACCTGTGAGAAATCCAACGCATCCGTTAGTCTAGTGAACAACGAAGTCTCCTCTTCCTTCTTCTTCTCCTCATCTTTCTCTTGCTTCGCAGACACGACGACCCATCTAGGGTTCCGGTTTATTCTCGGCGAGGTTCTTGCGATCGGGACTTTGGTCGTGGAGACGAACCCCCCGTTGTGTTGAAGAGGCAGTGCTCTTAGACCCATCTTTTGGTTTTCACTCGGATTCCAAGTAAACGAGATGGCAAATTGTAGTAGATTTTATATAAAACATACATGTGGTTTGTATGTGGTAGGCGTTGAAATGGACAGGGGGCCACAAATGAATAATATGGCTGTGATTAATGTGGTTACGTGGGAGTTTAGTGATCTGGTGATTTATGAGGCCTCGACTTTTTATTTTCTTGTGTTTCTTTTGTTAATAATAGTAATTGGGATGAAAAGAGAGTGTACTTAGGAGCAGGACAAGCAAAACACATGGCGGTCCATAATGCCTTAGAATGTGAGATTCAAGTTTTGATTATGACAATGCATGCAGAACTGTTGGACAAGAGGCTATCGACGGATAATCTTTGAAGAAGACTGCAAAAATTTGATAAACCTACTCAATCGACCGATACTGAATTTAGAGTCTACAATTGGATTCAAGAAATACGAGAATGGAGCAAATGATTCGACGAGATCAAATTCACATGGACAGCAAGAAGTATTAATGAAGCAGCAGACATATTATCAAAATCAGTGATCCCAGGAGATGTTATTTATGTTTATTACCCACTTGTTTCCCCAATCATAACGGATGTTTTAAAGTCTAACTATATTTATTCGTAATAATATTTAGAAGTTAAAAAAAAAAAAAGTATTTGGGATAATCTAATGTACCGTTTTAGAGATTCGGAGACATTTTTTTTTTAATTTTTTTTTGTCAGGCAATATTGTAGGATTTAAAAATAACATGAAATTATAAGAATATATGGAATCCGACGTGGAACAATTAGAGAAGGAAAACCAAAAAAAAGTTAACACAAGTTTCCTAATCAGGTTAAGGAAGATATTTTTTGTTAAACTGCTGTTGATCCAAGGAAGCGCAATCCTGCTGACTTTGCATTATGGAAGGTTTGTTAAACTTGTCTCTCAGACGGTAATAATAGAGCCTTTGGTGAAATTTATGCAGGCTGCAAAACCCGGTGAACCAAGTTGGGAGAGCCCTTGGGGTCCTCTGCAGGAAGACCAGGATGACACATCGAGTGCAGTGCAATGAGCGCCGCCCATTACCTGTCTCCGAGATTTGACATTCATGGTGATGGTGCAGATCTGAAATTCCCGCACCATGAAAATGAGATCGCCCAGACATGTGCAGCTTGCGATGACAGTGGTGTTAATTACTGGTTGCACAATGGGCATGTCACTAACAACAACGTGAAGATGGCAAAATCACTGGATAACTTTTTTACGATTAGACAAGTATGTTTCTTATTCGTTCCAATATCATAAATTGAGTTTCTTTGTGTGTTCTCATGGCTAATGCAGAATTGTTGAATCTGTGTAGATCACGGCTATGTATCATCCACTGGCTCTGAGACACTTCTTGATGAGTGCACACTACCGGTCTCCTCTTAATTATTCGGTGTCACAGCTAGAGAGTGTTGGAACAATGTTAATGAAGCCAAATGGGCTTAATTAAAATAGAAGAAGTGAAAGAAATAGCCCATCAAAATTGATGGTTAATTAAATGAAGACGTGTGTTTTTGTCCCACATCGAAAACAATGAAAAAAACACATATATATATATATATATGGAGGGACACTAGTCTTTATTCAAAAGATTAAGACCATGGTGTGTTAGAGAGAGGATGGGGAGCCCCACGCGTACTTGGGGCTTGTGGAATGGGCCAGCGGCCCAATAAGAAGTTTTTTTTGAGACAAATTCCGTCTAACGTTTTTGTGGCTAAGAAATTTTCCCAAAACCGTTCCGGAAAACAAATCAAGTCAACACTCATGTCACCATCATCTCTCTTTGCGGCGCCGCCACTGCCCACCATTCCGTGTTTTGCGCGCCACTTTGCGGCGCCGCCGGTGTGCGTGCGTCATGGCATGCGTCACGGCTGCCACTCCTCCTCGCCTATATATACGGCATTCATCTCCTTCATATCACTACACCGAAAACTTGTTCAAGAAGAACAATCTATCTTCCTTCGTATTTTCCGTCTTAAATCGTAAGTTTTTTACATTGATAGTATACCGTAGTATATAGTTCGTAGATTCCGCTTTCAAGTGGTTGTGAAACGGTCTCACCACGGTTGTATCCTAGGATTCAAAAATCGTACAGTTCCGTCGGACGATTTATTGAATTAAGGAAAGAAATCATATCTCGACTCCGTGTCTCCATCTTTGTATGGAATAGCTCTATCTCGAATGTGTCTTTCATAATTCGTTTCTTGTTTGTATCGTTTATAATCGTTGAATTAATCACAAATTTTCAATCCGGTGTTTTTACGGTATTACAGAGAGTTCATTGGATGCTTTATATTATGTTTATCAGGTGCAGTGCCCTTGCAATTTGATTAGCATCTCTTTAAAAACGGTTTCATTGTTTCTTAACTTTAACCATGTAATCTTTGTTTATTCAGACATTAGAAGATCTTATTGAAGCTCTCTCGCCATATAGAGAAGCTATATGTGAAGATGGGGGAAAGTCTGAACAGACTGCAGAAGCCAAAGACATGATAAAGAAGGTGAAAAGCGAGTTTGACACAAAAATGTCAGACGACTTGAACACTGCTCATATACTCACTGGTGCTTTTCAAGCGCGATGAAGTTCATCAACGTTTCAATCACCAAGCTCAAGAAAATGCAGAAGAAGCAGCGGATTTCGTTGGTTGTGTCGCTGGTTGAGATTGAGAAAGCAGTGAGGGAAGTTCTTGATGTGCTTGGTTTGCTCACGGCTCTAAGCTATGCCGAGTTTTTGAAAGAAATGAAACAGAAGGCATTAGCAAGAGCAGGAATAGGAGAAGATGAGATTTTGGATAGAAGAAAGAAGAATTGCAAGAAAGAATAAAGATCAAGAGAAGCAAGATCGGATTAGAGAGTTGTTGGCATTTAAAGGAATCTCCCTCATGGATATTCCTGGAAAAGACACTGTGTGGAGGCCTGCATCCCTTGGACCCCTAAGCCTAAATCCGGTTTAGGCAAAACCGCCTTGATTTTCGCTATGGGTTTCATTCTCTTAGGCGTCTTCTTCTTTAGACGTTGAACTCTTTTCTTTGTTTGTACTAAGGTTGGATTTATGTCATCACGCCTCCGTATCTTAGCGTTGTAGCACTATTTTTATGATGAGCATTCTGATTTGAGAAAAAAAAAACTAACTAGGAGCATCCTCATGTAGTCATGTGTTCTACGGCCGAATCAAGACACAATTTTACAAAACAGTTTGTTAATTAATTGGCAAACGGCCATGGCAATGTAAATATCTCACAAACGGCCATGGCAATGTAAATACCAAAAAAATAAAATCGAATCTTAATAAATGCTTAAAAGTTAATTAATTGGTATGTGTTGTACAAAAAAATTGCGATTCGTATGTCAAACTAAATGGGACAGATCATATCGTTTAACGAGAGAATATTATACACTTTCTTTTTGTTAAACGATGGTCTAAATTATCTTGGTAGTGGCCTAAAATTATAATTTAATGAAAACGATATATGATAATTCGTAAGCATATTCTGGAACTACTTAATTATTTTAATTTTTATCTAACGCTTTGGAGATATCGACACGACTCCATTATCTATTCTACCATTTTCGTGTTTTTCATGATTTGGTTCATTCAACAAGGACAAGTAGAGAAATAAATCCCCGGAGGAGTGTGAGGACGTTAATGGCGATTATTAAGAAGATGAAAGATTCGGTCTTGTTCCTCGTTGGGCTCTTCTCGATATCTGTTTTGGTCTCTCAGTCGATCGCAGGAAGAGTCAAAGCACCATTGTTGCAGAGCAATACTGGTGGTTTGGTTTTCAGCAAATCCTTCAATTCGATCTATGATACTTCTTTGTACGGCCGCTTGCAGCTCAACAATGGCCTCGCTCGAACTCCACAAATGGGGTTAGGTTCAAGGAATTAGCTTTTTCGATTGTTTGTTCATAGTTTTGGATGTTGACTTTCGTGGGTTGTTTCTGGTTCTGCTATTTAGTTTCTGAGTTTCGGTTTTAGTGTATAAAGGAACAACTTTTTGATGTGTTTTGTCTCTGTTGTGGTGTAAAGTTTATAAATTTGGAGGTCTCTTAATGGACTTGTGCTTTGATAATCGACAGATGGAATAGCTGGAACTTCTTTGCTTGCAATATCAATGAAACAGTCATTAAGGAAACTGGTAAATCCTTAGATTTTTTAAAAAAGCTACTCACATGTTTCATCTTTTTTTCTTTCTTTTCTATGTTCATTGAAGTTGCTGATATTTTATATACTCTCAATTAATAGCTGATGCTCTGGTCTCATCTGGCTTGGCTGATTTAGGATACATACATGTCAATATCGGTATTTTCCCCTTTTCTCTATTTGAGATTCTCGAATCCTTACTGCTTTAAAGGTTTCACACGTTTGGTTTGTTGCAGATGATTGTTGGTCCAATCTGTTACGGGATTCAAAGGTAAGATCGCTAGTATTACTTCAGCTGAATTTTCAGAATTTGTGGTTAGTTTCTTTTTAATCTTGAAAGTGCTAATTTGTAGTGAGCTAATGTCCTGAGATGACATTAGCCTTACTCTCGATTTTTATGTAGAATTTTTGTTTATTTTTTTTGCTGTGGGTTCCGTAAATCGTGTTAACTGGACGCTGGATGCTTACTTTCTTTTGTAAAATGTTGAAATCCAGGGTCAATTGGTTCCTCATCCTGAAACCTTCCCATCAGGGATTAAGTTTCTTGCGGATTATATTCATTCAAAGGGTCTCAAACTCGGTATATATTCTGATGCTGGGTAGGTTAAGATTCATGCACCTCTTTTGTATTATTATACGCTCGACGAAATGATAGGATACAGTCTCCTGTTTATATTTTGAATATTTCCCAATTTCTTCCTCTGCAGCGTTTTCACGTGTCAAGTTCGTCCAGGATCTCTTTTCCATGAAGTGGATGATGCAGACATTTTTGCTTCTTGGGTTAGTTTTCAGCCAATGTCTTTCAAACTTTAGTATTGAATGAGCTTTTGAAATGAATCATCTTGTATCCCTAATTACAAACAACGATTACAATGTTTTGATTCTTGGTGGTATCTTTTCTATGGTTTCTCATCGGTATACTTGATTTACAGGGGGTGGATTATCTGAAATATGACAACTGTTTCAACCTGGGAATAAAACCAATCGAAAGGTTTGTTTTTTATGATTTGATATGATACCATTTGTCATGAACTCTTTTTGGTATTATTTTTAAATGACTTGATACGGTTTATGGTTTCCAGATACCCTCCAATGCGTGATGCTCTAAACGCGACTGGTCGATCAATCTTCTACTCGCTTTGTGAATGGTACATACCTCAAAATGCCTTCACACAGGATGACTAAGTTTAATACCTTTTGTTTACCATTTTTTCCGTGTTTGCAGGGGAGTTGATGATCCTGCCTTGTGGGCAAAAGAAGTTGGAAACAGTTGGCGCACAACCAATGACATCAACGATACATGGGCAAGGTGGAAATCTCTTGCCATTAGAGAATCTCGTGTTTCATTTGCTTTTGATGAGATTTGAGTAGTATGAACATCGAGTTGCTTGGACAGTAATTGGTTTGGCTAAATCATAGATCGGATTGCTTGACTTTCTTTTTTTCTTTTCTGTTTATGAAGTATGACTACAATTGCTGATTTGAATAACAAGTGGGCTGCATATGCTGGACCTGGTGGTTGGAATGGTAAAAACAATCATTTTAAGATCTTAAAAAGTGATCTCCTATCAAGTTAGAAGTAGTACACTTTAAGTATTGATCACAATCGTTTACACTGCATTAGATCCGGATATGTTGGAAGTTGGGAATGGAGGGATGACTTACGAGGAGTACCGTGGTCATTTTAGCATTTGGGCTTTGATGAAGGTATGCAACTAATTTCATGTTTTTTTTTATTTCGTATCTTAGATCTCATCTCATCTCTACGCTTCTCTTGCAGGCACCCCTTTTGATTGGTTGTGATGTAAGAAACATGACCGCTGAAACTTTTGAGATTTTGAGCAATAAGGAGGTTATTGCTATAAACCAAGGTGAACTTCCATCTTTTAAGACTCGTTAGCTTCTCTGCATATATGAATTCACATATTGTCGAAGACCAAAAAATCTGAAGACTTCTGGTTGCAGATCCACTAGGTGTCCAAGGAAGGAAAATCCAAGGCAATGGGGAAATTGATTGTCAACAGGTATGAATTGGGAGCCAAACATTTGTTAGACTCATAGAAAAAAGCAGAAATCCGCAAACGTAAGGGCTCAAATTTCTGATGACTGTTTCATTCCAGGTGTGGTCAGGGCCTTTAACTGGTGACCGTATGGTAATCGCTCTCTGGAACCGTTGCTCAGAGCCTGCAACCATTACAGCATCATGGGATGCGATCGGTCTTGAATCTACCATTAGCGTCTCAGTGAGAGATTTGTGGCAGCACAAAGATGTAACAGATAACGCATCTGTTTCGTTTGAAGCTCAAGTAGACGCACACGATTGTCATATGTACGTTCTCACTCCTCAAACAGTATCACACTCTGCTGTATAATTCCTTGTTGTGAGGCATTCAAATCCAAAGATAGCCCTGTGTCTCTGTATAACTTGTTATGTATTTTGTAACACAGAAAAGCAAATTGTAATTCAGATTTCAGACAGCTTTCTTAGTGTCTGCCACTGTCTGGTTGTACGAAACCTAGAACATGTGTTTAGGTTTTAAGTACTAAATGAAGAAATGTTTTAGAGGTCACTTGTTACTCTTTGCAGAAAAATGGTTCCCACAAGTACCAAAAAGTTAAAACTGAAGAGATCCCGTATGAAAATTGATCAAGAAATTTAAGGAAGTTAAATTCTCAGCAAAAGACAAATGGCAAATCAATTTTCTCAGTAACTGCTAATCTATACATACCACTAGTGTATGTTCTGTCCTACAACAATGAAGAAGAGATCTCTCATGAAACATTGGTCAACAAAAATTAATCAAGTTCCTGATGAATCTTTTTAATCCTAAATAAGAGTTTGTCCATGTGGTTAAGAGACAACCTAGTTATCCTGAAGGTATACCAAGAGACCAACCAAAGATTCTGTCAATCGCTAAAGTCAAGAACCGTTCAACGTTTGAGAGGATTTGCTCTCCTCTTTTTTGCCATTTTCCATTCCCAATGTGCTTGAAGATATAGAATCTTCTACAAGGTTTCCTGGTGGTGAAGATTGGCAAGTCTCATCAATCTCCAAATTCCCTGATCTTGGAGATTCCAACACAGGATGATCTGGGTTACTACAAGTCTCTGATTTCACACATATTTCTCCTTTGATACTGGCACAAGAAGTAGACACTTCACCAGAAACATTGCAGCAACTACTGGCTCCATCATCATCTATTGCCTCAGCGGAAGCTTCTAAATGATGAGTCGATGAGTTTTCATTACCGGAGTCTCTGAACCTGTCAGAGTATAACTGTTGACTCTGCAACAACCAGTGAGCAAGCAATTTAGAAGCTTGCAGCAACAGGTTAAAGTTTAAGGCAATAATTTAGAAGCGGGAAATCGCATACCATGTCAGGAATATAAGTTCCTGTTCCTCTCGTCTTTCCCATGTTTTGACAGCCATTATTTAAAGAGTGCAGAGGCAAAGGCTGCATTGAGGTTGATCGATTCAGACCACCTAGATAAATCTCATTCTTTCGGTAACTCACAAGGCGACGGACAATATCCCAAGCACTTGCGTCCCTAACTTGAGAAGCGACCGGGATATAGCTGTGTTGAAATGTTCCAGGTAAGCTATACCCGTGATACATTTGCCCATACACAAGTCTTCCAAAATAACCTTCAAAACCTCCACTGAGTTCAGATAATTCTGATTTTCCAGTACCAAACGCAGTAACGGGATCATTCACATCTTGTCTTTGTCCTTTACCGTTCCTCTCCAAAGAATTGCCAAAGAATTTCTCCAGTCTCCATCCCATGGTTTCACCAGGTAGTGAAAGAACATCTCTGAGCTTTCGAGCTCCCAGTGTAAAAGCATGTCTTATTCGTTGGAAATTTCCTAACAAAGTGTTTAAAAAAACAATGAACATTTTTGACAACTTGTAGTACATTGGTTATAGAGCTTTTTCAATAAAGTACCTTTTGTAACACTTTTTCCAAGGTTGTTGCTGTGTTTAAGAGGATCAACTATGTTGAGATGTTTGATAGGAAACTCAAGACCATTTGTTTCAACAGCTTTAGTTGGAGCAGAATATAACTCTACACAGTCTCTTAAAAACTTCTCGTCAAGCAATAACTCATGCCCATTTTCTGGAGAAGCTGCTGGAAATAAAGAGAGAGAGAGCAGAATAAAGAATCTAACCGCCGTCTGTGGGGACTCAAAGTATAACATTATTTGACACAAAAAGAAGAAGTGTCTGCGATTTTTGACATCATCCTTACCCATAAGTTCTGGAAGGCAAGATATTGGCACAGGACCACTGACACAGATACAGTAGTTACTCCAATCAAATGAACCATAGTAATCCAAGAACTTACACAGAACCTGTTGAAAAATATGACTTAAATCTCATATTTTGCATATATCACTTATTGTAGACGATGCTAAAGCTTTAGAGAAAGAGTGATTACCGCTAAAGGGCCAGATAATGATGAATGAAATAGGTTGATTATGTACAAGACTAGTACTGCCAATGCATATGTTGAGATCAATCCAGTGTTCGCACCAAGAATTCGACTCTCGTAATAGCACCAAGCTTTAACTAAGATGATGCTACGCTTGAAAAGATGATCTCTCCCAATGAGTTGGTCAACCTGAGAATACATCAAACCACAGATTAACCAATAATTAGGAATCAAAGCTGAGTAATGATATGTTTAGTAGACTTTTAGAGCCTACTCTTGAATAACTGATGGTACCTGTTCCAGAAAACATAAAGCACAGAGACCCGCCGTTTGATTAAAGGAGATATCCACAGCAATGTTCTTGATGTTGCATTTTATGACCTTGACCTACAATCCAGAATGCAACAGCAGCAAACTTTCTTGAGAAAAATTTGGAGCAACTTTAAAATACAAAACAAAAGCCAAAAGGAAACAAACAGACCTGTGCAGGGACAATGTGAACATCAGTTACATGGAATTTAGATTCCCCTTCTTCACTTTTAAGCGTATCGTACACTTTTTCCAAGAATTTATCCTCCATATTTTGCTTAGTTAGGACCGTCAGATCAATATCTCCGTCTGGGAGATAGGTTTTTAGTGGCACTGAACCAAATGAAAAGACCTGTGTAGATACAATTTTCCATTTGAAAATTAACAAACAAAAAGCTTAACCAGCAAGAGTACCGAAGTTTCTAACCTCGATTCCATCATGATTCTTGATTAGAGTTCGTACATAATCAATGATCTCATTCCTACTTCTGTCTGAAACAATGGCAGGTTGTATAGTGCTTAGTATCTCATGAGCTCTCTCTTCTGCAATCATCCAAGACTCACCATCTATTGGCAATGAATCCCCTTTAGGTTGTGCTGTTGATAGCGACAATGAGGATGATGAAGAAGACGAAGATGACGAAACTGACAATCTTCCTTGAATATCACCCATGTGAGCATAACTTTAAACTAAAACTTCAGATGGACAATACAAGAATCCTCAACCCAGTGAGCCCACTTGCATGAGTGTGACATCTACAAACCACAGGAACAAGTAGAAGTTTCAATAAACAAAAAAAGAGTTGACTTTATTGTGATCACATTAGACAAAGAAAAGGATACTAAAGCAAAAGAAATGAAGACAAGGTAGAAGCTGGTTGTCCAATTACTTAAGCTCCCAAATTAGATCGCCATGGATTAGAGAAAACAGAGAAGATCAATTTAGTGATTAGTACCCAAAAAAAAATCTACATTTGATTTCTCCAATATCCACATGTGAATGATTTAAAACAATCGAGGCCGATACAGAGAGTGAGTGATATACATTCTGAGCAAAGAGAAGAAAACCGAAACAGAGCATGTCGATAGTGCATGCAGTATTTGTTATCCTAAGATTTAGCACCTCAAAGCGAAATCAAACACTGAAATTACAGTACCTACAAAGGCTAAACATGATATTTATCTTGTGTCATGGTTATTCATACGGCAAAACTAGCTCAGAATTCTCAGCCTTGTCTTCCAAAATCAGATTTTTTTTTTCGTCCACATCGTTAAACGCAGATAAATTATATAAAATTTAGGTTTTAAGTATCGGAAGAGTACCTGCGGATTTAGTCCAGTTGTCCTGAGATTCTTTGGGCTAATCTGTGAATATTCAATTGGCTTTAATTCCTGCGAGAAATAAAAAATATCGAAAAGAAAAAAAATCAAAATCAAAACTTGGAACAGAGTTTAGGATTGTAACTAATCCACAATGCATTTTACTTGAAAAAAAAATACGGCATTTTGGACAAGTTTTCGTTTTGGTTTCATCTTTAAGCTTAAGAAAAGGACCACGAAGATAGCTCAAGAAAAATAATAGAATAAAAAATCAAGACCCAAAAAAAAAAAAAAAAGAGATTCACGCGGAAAGGCAAAACTTTTGATTTCGTCTCACAATTGGAATCAACACAGATCATCAGAAACAAGCCAATTCAATTGACACCAAAATCCCAAGAAAAAAAAAAAGAAAAACCGAGATTTTTGTCATTGAGAAAGACGATTCCGAGGCAAATTATGTTTCTATGCCTTAAGATTAAGCAAAGATTATTTCACCTGGAGACAAATTTTCCAGCGTTTGGTTTTTTTAGATCTTACGGATAGACACAGACATACACGTTACACCAAACTTTTTCAAACAAAACAAAAGAAAAATCTAATATGGAAAAAATAAAACCTAGCTAAAACTGATATGAATAAGTAAATGAAACGGAAAGCAATTGTTTTTGGATACCGATTTGTATTCATTGATCAAGAGAAGAGAAGGGAAACCGAAACAATAATTAAAAAAAGAAAGGGGAAAATTATCACCAAGTAATGCAAAGGGATATATAAACCACAGAAGTTGGAAAATAAATTTATTTATGTATATATAAAATTATGGAAGGTTCATAAAAGTGAAGACCTAAAACAATCTGCCATTTTTGTGTCATGAAAATTTAACTTCACCTGCTCCTCAAATAATTTTCAGCCCAAACGAAAAAAAAAAAAAAAAAAATTTCTATTCTTCGTTCGTCTTCTTCTTCTTCATCGTTGTCGGAGACTCTTTCATCTTCATGGTCAATGCCCAAAAGAAACGTCTGTTATTCAACAAAACCCTAATTTCTCCAAAGTCCATAACCCAGAAACAGAAACTCAAATTCCATGAAAGGTAACAAAGCGTATCGTATTCTTAGGTGGTATCGAGTGTAGACGATCATACGCGTAAAAAATGGGACCTAGTAATCATAAGCTTGATGACGTGGCTCATCACATGGGTGCTAATACGAGGTTCATCTATTCCGTACACGTGGCTAAGTATCGGACGGACTACTTTATTTAGATAAAGAGGAAAAAAAAAAGTTTTCCCTCTGGGATTAAGCAGTGAGTCAGATTTTTCATTTCCCGCTATGTTAACTCTCTCTCCTAAAACCCTATCCTCTTCTTCTTTCACTGTGCACAAATCGCAAAACCCTAGACGTAAATCCCCAAATTCAGGTGGATTCCAGAGTTCTACACGGAGATATAATCCCATTTTCGTGAAATCCGAGGCTCAGATTGAGAGAGGACTCGAATTCGAAACGGGAGAGACGTTTTTCCGCCATGAGAGCGCCAGAGGACGTGACCTCGGTGTGCTCTCGGCGACGCTCTACAAGAGATCCAAAGGAAGCTTACGGGTACTCGACGCCATGTGCGGATGTGGAATCAGGTCACTTCGTTATCTTGCGGAGGCGGATGCCGATTTTGTCATGGCGAACGACGCCAACGATGCTAATCGGAGGGTAATCACGGGCAATCTGAGTAAAATAGAGAGAGGCACAGGAGACGACAGGAGATGGGTCGTGACGCATATGTTGGCTAACAAAGCGATGATAGAGCGATATATGGTTGGGGATTTCTTCGATTTGATTGACATCGATTCGTTTGGGAGCGAGTCGGCTTTTCTGCGAGATGCGTTTAATGCGTTGAGATTGGGTGGTTTGCTTTACCTGACGTCAACAGATGGTTACTCGTCTGGTGGTCACAGGCCTTACAAGTGAGTGAAAGCATACAATATATGTTTTTAAGTTTGATGCTTTACATTTCTGGATTTAATCGGTATTGTTTGGGATTTTGCATTGTTAAACATCTGAACATATGTGATATCAATAGGCATTATGGAAACATGCTATGATTTAGGGACGAAGCATGTTGAAAGTTCTAAATATTTCTTGGTTTCCTTTGGTGTAGTTCCTTAGCAGCCTATGGAGCATTTATTCGGCCAATGCCATTTGGGAATGAGATTGGGCTACGGATGCTTATAGGCGGTGCAGTAAGAGAAGCCTCTCTGCTTAGTTATAATGTTACGCCCCTTTTCTCATACTATTCTTATCACGGACCTGTATTTAGAGTCTTGCTTCGGGTTCACCGTGGGAAGCCACATGAGGACAGGTTGTCTCTACATTCTGAATCTGACTAAAAGAACTCGAGTTTTGGTTATGTTGCGTTTCTAAATTGAGTTTTCGTGTGTCTAAACTGCAGGAACTATGGTTTTGTCACATTCTGTCATCTATGCGGCCAGTCTCATACAGTGAGATGGGATGAACTTGGTCTGATTGGCTGTCCCTGCAGTGATACAAAGGCTTCTTCTTCACTGGTAGTTTCAGGACCAATGTGGCTTGGACCGCTTCATGACGCATCATATGTTACTGAAATGCTGGAATTGGCCAAGGAATGGGGATGGGTCAGTGAAGGCATTGGCATGGATCTGGAGAAGCTTCTCAGCATAATGATTGAAGAGAGCGATCCAAGACTGCCTCCCGGGTACACCATAATGGATCAGGTCCTTAACTATCATAATTCACTTACATTGATTGATAAGAAAGGCGCATTCTGTCCTCACTACATGATAATAATCGTTTATATTGTCATCAGATGGCGAGCCGTGCGAAGATGAACTCACCTTCGTTGAAGAAGATGATGAGTGCACTTGTTAAGGTAATAGTAATTGCATTCTCTCGTACCTTTGATCTCTGAAGAAACGAATGTGAAGATAATAAAGCTAAAAACCTTGTGTGCTTTTGGAATTCGCAGGAGGGATACGCTGTAAGCAGATCTCATATTATATCCAATGCTCTCAAGACAGATTGCCCCATGTCACATTTTATAAGGATTGCCAAAGATGAAATGCAGAGTTGATTTTCTATTTTAGAAATTAGCTCAACGTTGCATTTTAGTATTAGTTCTGCCTTTGCATATACCCAAATATATGCTGGTCCACCTTTGCATATACCCCAACATATGCTGGCCCATTAGAATTTAGGGAGATCAGTAACACTTAAGATGAGCGAAAATATGGTTATTCTTATTTTCTCTTGAAAAGAGTATTCGAGTTGTTGCACAAATAAAGTGAAGTTCAAATGTCAAAATAACTGATAAATAGTCTTAAAGCATTCAAAGCTTGACATGACAAAATTATCTTTAACCAAATGTAGAAAACATATTCAAAAATTTTAAACACTGAGACTGAAAATAGAATATAAAGAGTTTTGGGATGCCAGCTTCTTGCAGTCTTCAGGCACGAGGTGCAGCAGGAGCACCCCCAGCAGGGCGAGGAGCCTGACCAGGTTGTCCAGGCTTGGGAGTATCCTCCTGAAACAAAAAGTTTGTGCAGCAAGGTCAAGAACAGCTTGAAACCATTCATCCAGTTAAAAGAAAGACATATTCATACGCAGATCAAATATAGACGAGTCTAGAACAGCTTGGTTAAGAGCTTTTTCAACAAAACAAAAAGTTGCATATACAATGTAAAGTTTGTGAAGAAAGGTCAAGAACAGCTTGAAACAACTATAACAAAAAGGGCTCAAGGTATATCAAAACGAAAGGCAAATCTTATTCAGCTTCAGCTAAATATACAGCAAGTGCAACTAAAAAGTTCTACTCAAACCAATTCCACATTCGAAAAGCAAAACACACCCTTTATCTAAAGACTAATTAAGCAAAAACTGATTGACTATGGCACCAAGCAGAGATTATACAGAATTGCATTTAGCAAACTTGTATACAGAAGCTAAAAAATAAACAACGAAAAGGTTTATTGAAGTGATAGTATTGAGAGCGTCTTACCTTACGTCTAGCAAAACGGGGAGGTGGGGTACGAACCCTACGGTTGACGCGGGATCGGACTCTCACAACGTGAGAGTGGATGGCACATGAGACACAGTATTGCATCTTGGCGTACAGCTTTGGGAGAGTGTAACCTACGAATCCAATCAAATACAAAATAAATAAACACACAATTTCAAATCCGCAGAACAAATATAAATGCGCGATAAGGTAGAAACGAGAATCATTCAACACATACCATCGTAGACACTGGCTTCTTGAACATCTCTGATGGCAGCCTGTTCAACAATGTTCCTGACTATGAATCTCTTAATAGCCTTGTCCTATAACAAGGAAACCAAAATCAGATAAAATTCATTCGAATCATCTTCAATCTCAGACAAATCAAGCATCGGAAAACGAGTAACAGGGATATCGAACCTTAGGGCAGCATTTCCCGCAGTTGGAACACCTGATGGGTTTCACGTGACCACGGTTATGCTTGTTCCTGCCACCGTTCCTGCGCTTGAAAGTCTGCAAAACAAACTCGAATTTAATACAAAATCTTGCTCTTAAACTCTCCAAATATCCGTCAGCTTCACTCTATGTTCTAACACGATGAATCTATCAAAGAACGGGAAGACTTGCCATGTTGCAGCAGAGAGCTTCAAGCCTGTTGCGTCTGTTCTCTTTGTTGCGGCGACAGAGGAAGAGTGCAGTAGCCCTAAAACTCCCAAAATAATCTGTAATATATGCAGACGATATGCCCTTTTAGGGTTTTACTAGGGTGGGTTGACTTAAATATTTGCGGCCCATTATTGATCCTCTTTAAGCCCAAGGCCTGCCTCATCATAATTCATGAATATCATCTACGGGTTTTTCAGGCGGCCCGCCGAGTATAATTTAAATAGTTATAACCAATTGTCAAATATTATACGAGGTTAATGAATTAAAATCAATTTTATATCTTTTATAATAATTTTTATACTTCCAAAGTTTGATTTCATTTATAAAACTTACTACATGGATTTTATCATATGTCTTGTGTCACAGATTAGATATCGGTTTTTAACAGTTTACATATTTTGGAGAATCATTTCAAATAGCACACATCACTAATTCACTATTTATTTCAAATAGCACACATCACTAATTCACTATTTATTTCAAATAGCACACATCACTAATTCACTATTTGGGAAACGAAGACCGGTGCCGGGTCAATTTAACACCCACGCAAAAGGGCGACAAATATCTAATCATTTTGTTAAGTGACTGTTCATAAATAAGGTCATATATATTAACCAAAATTAGCAAATCACAACTTTATATCAAAGCACGTATCCTAGTGAGTCCGTCGCCTATAAGCCTATCCAAATCACACAATTCACAACTTTATTTTTTTTTCCAAGGTCACCTAGCATTTTCTAACTTATTATTGCATCTTCACTACTTACACTTTTATTACTCAAACCTTCAAACATTCGACTTTACCGAAAAGAAAAAGAAAAATAAAAAAAGGCTACCAACTCTATCCACATATATACATATACGTGTTTTTATGTTTCTCTAAAACTCGTTTAGATCTCGATTGTGCTTCTCGAATATGTCCGCGGCATATTTCCAATTGATCACAGTCCATATGTTCTTCAAGTACTCCGCTCTTGCATTCTTGTACTGCATTTACCCGCACCAATTGATGATTAAAGTTGATATTAATCATGTCATTCGTTACTAGCTAAAACCAATTTGTTATATTACTCTATATCAAATAATTAAAAATACAGATTATTTGAGTACCTGTGGATAGTAGGCGTGCTCCCATACGTCAATCCCGATTAGAGGAACCATGTGTGTTCCTTTAGTCACCAATGGATCCTACAGTTTCTCTCTTCGTCATACATTTTCTATTATTTTTGTAATTCTCGAGATAGCTAATGTTTACTAAATAACTTTTAAATTATTCTACCTGATTGGCTGTGGTCTCAACGACAAGTCTCTTTAGCTCTTTGTCTAAGCCAAACCACTAAACACAAAGGAATCTCAAACATTATGCAATATGAACTGTTCACCAAAAGAGTATATAACAATATTAGTTAATCAAACAACTTTAAAAAAAAAAAAACGATGTGTCTAAATTCATAGGCCAACTTATTGGCGCGGTTAATGTCTTAACATATTTTCTCGAATATATAAATTTTCTTATTCCTTTTTTTCTTAAAGAATAGTGATTTTGTCTCTTACATACTACACTTGGACACATCATATGGTCCCGGTGTATGTCTATTCCTCTATTTAATTTTGAACCGAATCTTATTTTTATATTTATGAATTATGATCAGCCAATTTATATTAAACTGAATCGTAATAACTTTTCAATAGGTTTATAAATTTGAATTTCAAAATCAATCGGTGAATTGATTCATCCTTTTTTGTTGATGGATTAAACGCTTACCACCCATCCAGATCCTTGCACAGCAGCGCCTTCAGCGTTCATCTTTTGCATCAATCCCTCTAAGGATCCGAAATGAGCATCGATCGCCGAAGACAGAGGATCTTGCGGCGGCTTGCCACCTCCTTCCTACATATTCAATTTGAGCCATTAGAGAAAAAAAATATATTAAAACTCATCATCACAAAAAGAATATGGAGTGACGACCAAGAAAGGTGTTCGTACATGAACAGGGGCTAGGTTCTTCCAGAATATTGCGTGGTTAACGTGACCTACAAGTAACAAAACAATCAAATTCCTTAAGATCAATAAGCACCGGGTGGAATGATTTTAATGAGGGTTCAGAGGCTCCGAATCAGAGCTGGGGTTTGACCTCCGCCGTTGAACTTGATGAGGCTTTGGAGTTTGACGACGGAGGAGTGATCACCGTCGGCCAAGGCGGAGCGGAGGCTGTCGAGAGCTTTGTTGTACTGAGTGACGTAAGTCTGGTGGTGTTTCTGGTGGTGCAACCGCATGATCTCCTCGCTGATCGCTGGCTCTAGCGCATCGTAAGCGTAAGGAAGATCAGGCAGTGAAGCGGTCTTCATGGACTCGAGACACGGCTCCATGGTTTTTTCTCTTCCAGCGTCAAGGCTCACAGCCAAAATAGCAAAGACGATGATAGTAACAACGATCCTCATGGTTTTATATATATATACTAGGACTACTATATACTTGCTAGAAATGATGCGAGGGGTGGATTTATATAAAGATATTAAGCCACGTCGCCTTTGACTGATCCACTTGTCAATCTCTTAGGCTTCATGGCTTTAAGATGTTTTTGCACAGTTGCTCGATTGGTGTCATATCCTTACGTGCTATAAAACACACAACGACAAAGCACACACACCTAATCATAAATAAGCATGATTAGGTGTGTGTGCTTTGTCGTTGTGTGTTTTATAGCACGAGAAACGTAAAACGCAAACGCTACATATATATAAACCCAAATTATAGTCAAATGATCCAATCCTTACATGCGAAAGATCAACGCATCTAACGATTCAGATTGTGGTATCAAATCTCCGATTATAAATCTAAAAACAAATATACCCTAAACTTTTGGATGTTATTACAATAATGTCAAATTTGAATGCACAACTATATAGATATGCCCGAAAAGAGATGATTTACACCTTAATCAGAATATCCTCGACATATACAAGACGATTAATTCTGAAATTAAAAATCTTTAGTGCTTAAGAAGCTTTTTTTCTTTTCTTTTTCGTCACTTAAGATGCTTATTATATAAGAAAATCAAAATCATTCATACTTGGAAAACAAAAAAAAGATAAGTCTCATCTAAAGAATGGGGGAAAAAATGGTGTAACAGTTAATCAGGCAAAGCCCAAAAAGTAAAAACCATTTAAAACACTTTCTTCAAAACGAAAGGCCCAAATCCATTCGAATAAACAGTACAGCGTGGAGTCTGACGTGGAGCATCCAATGGTCTAGATTATAAATGACATGGATGACACGTGTTTACCACAATTTAAAAGCCTTACATGCGCGTGCCCTCCCAAGCCATGCACACAGCTAAACCGCGTCGCCACGTTCTCCTTGCCCATAATCGCCTTCTCCATATTACAACCGTTAAACTTTGATCGAACGGTTAATATCAGATCACTACTGGGTCTCTTTCGTGTACAGTTTCCAGGGAATTATCACCTACTTGGGCCACCTCAGAGTTTCGATGAAGCGTGAATAATAAGTTAAACGCGATTTCTATGATCTCTTAATCTCAACCGTCCGATCAAATAACTTACAATCCATGTTGGAGAAAAGAATTAGTTATATAATTAAATCCATCATTGCCATTTAGGTTGTGTGTGGCTGAGTCAGTATAACGTATAGAGAGAAGCAACCATTGGTGAGATTGGTTCTATAAGAAACAAGAAATCGTCTATTAGAATCTCGAATCTATAAGAATTATTGCGTGAAGCAATCTCCAATCAATCGATCGCATCGTCGACCTTTTTCTTCTCCGATTATCTCTGCATTGTTTCTTCCGGTAGGTGGAGATGGCATCGTCGTCCGCGAGGATTTGTTGCGGAGGAGGAGGAAGAGGGGGAAACGCATGGGCAGTTCGTTGTGATCCGCGAACGGTTACCGCTCGATCGTCGTGTGTGGTTACGGTAACTAATCGACGGAATTGGTACGAGATCGGGAAGGTTTCGATGACGATGGCGGATTTGGCACCGTCTCAGGCGGTGAAGCTGGAACGGACGAATATCGGAGAAAGGAAACGCGGCGGATCCGTTGTGTCGCGCGAAAAGCTCGACGAGTGGTTGAGGGATTCGGTGGTTGAGATCGTGAAGAATCTGAGAGAATCGCCGTTACTGGTGCACTTATACGCGGAGGCGAACGGAGCTTTGACTACAACCGCCACGAATCCGGAGGCGGAGGAATGGCCGGCGATGGAAGGAAGATGGGATAGAGGAGAAGAGAGAACGCCTGAGGGAGTGATATTCGTGGAGAAGCTCGCGGATGACGACGTAGCGGATGGAGATCAGAACTCAGAGGGAGATGATTACGGTGGTGGCGCGTGTGGAGAAGGAACAAGCGCGTGGGGGATAGTGGCGCAGGGAAGAGGGACGGATTGTGGGCCGGTTTGCTACCTATTGAAAACGACCCGGGTCGGGTCGGGTATGGGGACGGTTTGCACCCATTTCTGCTTGGTAAAGGTCAAGAGTTTTAGGGAGACGGCTGTTTCACAGTTGAATAACTCCTGGTTGGTGCAGAGTGGTCAATGAACAGATACTAGGGTTTATATTTGGTTAAAGTCCAAGGGATTGATCTGTAAATTATATTTTTTATTCTCTTTGGGTTTGAATTATGAAACCCTCTTATATATGGATGATCCAAATACCATTGTTATTATTAGTATACATAATCTTTCAACTTTTAAAGAACTAAATTGTAAATGAATTCTTTGGTTTGATCGATCAAGAACATTGATAGTTTGTTAGAAATAGAGTCTCTGCAAACGAGAAGATAGATTTGAATTCTTGAACTTTAAACTCAAAACTCGGATTCTAAAATCTACTGTACCAAGCTGATACTAGTGACTCCAATACTTGTGCATAGATGCAAACTCTTGCCTTAACTGCGTAATGTAATGGGAAGTAGATATTTTACAAACTGGATAAAGTGATCATCACATTTTATGGAGGTCAACCGATGAATTTCAAGAAACCTACCAAGCGTGGATCCACTACTGCTCTTGCCAAGCTTGGCAAGAAGACTTCTTAGCGTGGATCTATGGATAATGGAATTATATACTAGCTAGGCCCATATATATCGGGCCCTCTATTCGTTTGGGCTAATATTATGATCTTAATGCAAGCGTGTAACTGATACTTGATAGTTGATGAGTCTTTTTCCTTTTTTCCGTCTACGATCCAAGTCACACTCACACTACCAGATTACTTACAAACCTCGATTAGTTCTAAGTTATTCTTATTCCCAGCTTTTTCGCCAAAATAATGAAATTGTTCGGATAGTTGTATAAGATAAGAAAAAATTTAAAAATGAAAACATAAATGGAAATTGTCTCCTAATCCTAAACTAACTTTGCTTCATGTTTCATTTTAAAGGGTAAACGTCTTATTTCTCCGCGGAAAACTATTATCTAGTAACAGATCCACACGAAGTTTTATCCTCGTCTTAGATCTCCCCAATTCGAAAGTTACAAACCTAGTTCCCCCCAATGCGAAAGTTAAAAACATATATCCCCACCAAATAAAAGTTCGAAACCTCAGAACACATAAACCCGGTTTTATTCGGTTTATTGCTTACCATTAACCAACTAATTCGATATTAAACCGAAATTTAATAATAAAAAATAAAAAATAAAAAATAATTAAAAATAATAATTTAAATAATTTAAAAAATAATAATAATAATAAATAGTTGACCAACAAAAAAATAATAATAATAAATAAAATTTTACATTTTTGACGGGAAAAATGGGATTTTACTATTTTGACAAGAAAACAAGATTTTACGTTTTTGATGGGAAAACGAGGTAATAAACGGGATTTTACGTTTTTAACGGGAAAAATAGATTTTACTTTTTTGACGAGAAAAAAGAAATTTTACGTTTTTGAGGGGAAACGAGATTTTACATTTTTTATGGTAAAAATTTCTTTTATTATCTCGTTTTCCCGTCAAAAACGTAAAATTTCTTTTTTTCGTCAAAAAAGTAGAATCTCTTTGACCCGTTAAAAACGTAAAATCCCGTTTATTACCTCGTTTTCCCGTCAAAAACGTAAAACCTCGTTTTTTGGTCAAAAACGTAAAATCTCGTTTTCCTGTCAAAATAGTAAAATCCCGTTTTTCCATCAAAAATGTAAAAACTCGTTTTCGCGTTAAAAAGTTAAAACCGTAAATTCCCGTTTATTACCTAGTTTTCTCGTCAAAAACGTAAAATCTTGTTTTCGGTCAAAAACGTAAAATTTCGTTTTCCTGTCAAAAATGTAAAATTCCGTTTTTCCCGTCAAAAACGTAAAATTCCGTTTTTCCCGTCAAAAACGTAAAATCTTATTTATTATTTATTATCATTTTTTGGTCAACTTTTTTTCTGGTCAACTATTTATTATTTATTTTTAATTATTTATTTATTTTTTATTATTAAATTTTGGTTTAATATCGAATTAGTTGGTTAATGGTAAGCAGTAAACCGAATAAACCGGGTTTATGTGTTATGAGGTTTTGAACTTTCATTTGGTGGGGAAATAAGTTTGTAACTTTCGAATTAGGGAGATCTAGGACGAAGGTGAAACTTCGTGTGGATCTGTTACTAGGTAATAGTTTTCCGGAGGGAAATAGGACGTTTACCCTATTTTAAATGATAAAATGTGAGATATTGGATTACAAAGTCAAAATGTTAGATACCATTTCAATTTAATGCTATAGTTGAATTGTTTACTTACGGACAAAACAATTTGTAATTGCAAATTACCGAGGCTAGGTTTTGCTTCGGACAACGTAAACGTAGCACATCTCTGTCTTCTATTCTTTGGTTGAGATGATAAATTCATACTTCGATTTCATGAATTTCTTCTTTCCCAACTCCGAGAAAGAAAAACGTGGTCTGTTCCAGACAAGGCACGCTCAATTCCTCCTTTTCTTGGCCACTGAAACTAGGGTTCTTCTGTTAAAATGTAGATTTATAATCACTCTGTGAAAAGCCCAAATTGGATAGTGTATTTAAATGTTTTAATATACCACTTCTTCTGAGTTCTGACGTTTCCTCGATTTCCATAATCCAGTAAAGATCAGACTCATTAAATTGATGCGTTTTCGCAGAGTCCCCATGCACATGGTTCCAACAAATGAAGCTTCTTATTATTATTAATTTAAATAACTCAGATAGCATCATTACACCTCCAACCCTAGCCACCTTTTCTTGATCTTTGCTTTTCTTGATAACACTAATTCGTTAACCCTAATTTTTTGCTTATCTCACAAGAAATCTCTGCTCTATCTGACTGGTAATACAATGTCGAAACTTGAAGTGAAGAAGACGACAGCTTTTTTCCTTCTTAATAATTTAAGATTACATCAAAAGAGTCCCAAATTATGGAACCCGGTGAAGACAAATCCGATAAAAAAAACCTAAAATGTTATAAGAACAATAAACATAAGAAGCTACAAACATTGAAATGAAATTAACAGATACATAAGAAAACGCAACAGATTACCAAAAATAACAGACAAAACACAAACAAGGATCTCTTTTACAAAACCCAAATGAACAAACCGGATTCCTCTTCGCCGGAACTTAGTAGTGAAAAAACATGTTAGTTTTGATTTTGCTTCAACTTGAACCCAACTCATCTGAGCTCCCTGAAGGGCATCTTATCATCCTCAATATGTTAACAGCTTCTCCCATATGTGGTCTACTTGATGGAACCTGAGAAGTGCAAATAAGCCCTAGCTTTATTACTGCAACCGCTTCTTCTACCGGAAACTTCCCTTGCAGCCTCGGATCGATACATTCCTCTGCTCTTCCATCTTCAAGAGCCTCTCTCACCATATCACACAGAACCACAACATCATCTTCCATATACTCCACGGGCTTCTTACCTGTAACCACTTCCAGAACCAAGACTCCAAATCCATAAACATCGCATTTCTCGGTTATTTTCACCGTTCTGCAGGCAAACTCTGGAGCCATGTATCCCAAAGCACTCTGTATCTTGCTGCTCAGCACGTACCTGTCTAGCATCGGTAACAGCCTCGCTAATCCATAATCTCCCACTTTAGGCTCACCAGAGCTGTCTAGCAACACGTTGCTCGATTTGATGTTGTAGTGGATGATGTTTGATTGATGCAAGTAGGCTAAGCATTTCGCTGTACCGAGGATAACGTTGAACCGGTCATTCCAAGAAAGCGAACTACTACCTCCTGGTGCTTCGTGTAAGTGTTTGTATAAACTCCCACCAGAGAGAAACTCATAGATAAGAAGCTGAAGAGATGTTGTCCAGTAATAACCTTCGAGCTTAACCAGATTCGCGTGCCTGAGTTTCCCAAGTTTCTTGACCTCTCTCTCAAATTCTTCCTGAGACTTGACAAGGCTTGAGACAGTGAGTTTCTTGATAGCCACAGGATATCCGTCTCTGATAACTGTTCTGTACACTGCTCCAAAACCACCTCGACCAAGCTCACAGTCTTTGTTAAGCAGAGCATGTGTTCCCGTGCTGAAATCAGGTTCACCAGAGAACATCACCAGCTTCCCCGAGTTGCTATCAGTTGTAGGAGATCGGCTGAAATCATCTCCGCCCGAGAAAGTGAGCGGTACAGCTGATCTTGAAACCGTTGTTGCCCGCACTCTCAGATTAAGGACTGTGATGGCTATTACACCAACCACAATGGCTGCAGCAGCACTAATGGCTATTAAGGAAGAAATACTAAGAAGTATCCTTTTGTGACCAGAACCAGGAGGCACTCCTTCACCCGAATAAGGATCAAAGGTTGCATTAGGATTCAAGACAATTGGTTTAGGAGAAACAGCGGGACAGGACTTATTGACAACAGCACCGCATATTCCCGGGTTTCCTGATACTGAATTAGGGGATATACCGTTGAAGATTCCACCTGCAGGTAGTTCCCCAGAAAGATGGTTATGAGATATGTTGAAGGTGTGAAGATAACCAAGATTAGCCAACTGTTTAGGAAGCGTTCCGTTCAGGTCATTGAACGAAAGGTCCACTTCTTGGAGGTTTGTAAGTTTTGCGAGTTCTGGTGGAATTGCGCCTAGCAACTTGTTATGTGACAGTATTCTGTAGAAAGAAACATGATACAAAACACGGTCAAAGACAGAATTTTTATTGGGAAAACCTGGAAACTTTAACTGAATACAAGTTAAAGCAAAAGAGACTTACAAAGACTGAAGGGAACTGCAATTCTTGATGGAAGATGGGATACTTCCCTCTAACATGTTGTTTTCGAGGCTCAACTTTTCCAAAGAAACAGCTCCACCGGTTTCTCGAGGAACTGTTCCATTAAGCTGATTGTGACTAAAATCAAGGACGCCCAAATGCTTCAGGTCCCCAATGGTACTGGGGATAGGGCCGGTAAGAGCGTTTCTTGACAGATTCAAACCCTGCAAGTCTCTAAGATTTGCTAGACCAGCTCCAATCTCACCGGAGAAGGAATTGCTTGAGAAATCCAACACCTGAATCCTCTTGATACCTCCAGTGGAGTTATCGTTCTTCAATGCAGAAACTTCATGAGAACCATCTTGAAATATCCAAACGGGAAGCTTTCCAGTCAGTGAATTCCCACTAAAATCTAAGGCCAAGAGGTTGATAGAGTTGGCTGTTGAGTCGGGCAAGCTACCAATAAACCCATTCCCAGAAAAGTTGAGAACTTTCAGTGCAAGAAGGTTGCCTATGGAATCTGGAACCTGCCCTGAAAACTTATTCATTGAAAGATCCAAAGTCTCAAGACTCCTCATCTCTCCAATCCACTTTGGAACTTCACCTTCTAGCAAATTCTTTCCTAAGTTCAAATAATAGCATAAACTGAGCTGCTGAAATGTATCTGGCAAGTTCCCTGATAGAGAATTTTCACTAAGATCAATTGTCTTCAGCAACATACAGCTCCCAATTTCGCTAGGAACTGGACCAGTTAACCGGTTTCTACTCAAATCAAGCGCTCGCAAGTTGTTCAATCTGTCTATCTTTTCAGGAAATTCTCCCTCTAACTCATTCCTCGACAAATCAAGGGATCTAAGAGTGTTCAAAGACCAAATCCCCAAAGGCATAGAACCAGAAAAACGATTTGAAGACAAATTCAAAGCAGCAAGAGACGAGCACGAGCTTATACTAACCGGTATTTTCCCCGTTAGCTTGTTTCTCGCCAGAGAAAAAGCTCTCAATGACCCACATTGCCGGAAGAACCCATCAGGAAGCGAACCAGACAGCCCATTGCTGCTCAAATCGACAACTTTAAGGTTAACGAGGCTCAGCAGCAGATTAGGGTTGATGATTCCTGTGAGATTGTTGTTGGACAGAGATAACTTGTGAAGAAACTGGAGCTGGAGTAGGCCACGGCCAATTCGACCAGAAAGAGAGAAGCCATCTAGGGTTAGCTCAGTGACTCGATTCGTTCGAGGATGGCATTTGACTCCGTTCCAGCTACAAGGACTGTAGTCATCTTCGTTCCAAGATGCAAGCTTTTGCTCTGGATCTCGCAAGTCGGCCTTGAAGACAATGAGCCCCAAAACGTCGTCGTTTAGAGATGGATCAAGAGATCTCACCGGAGCAAGAGAAGACACCACCGACAGCAACAAGACTGAAATAATCAGCGCCTTATACATCTTTACACGACCCACTTCTCCGTTGTACAGATTTTAGATGCGGAAGAAGTCCATTTTCGGGTACCTAGAGCTGAAATTAGAAAGAAAGCAAAAAATGATGAACAGAAGAAAATACAGCTGAAAAATAAAAAAAAATTTGTTCGCTTTCTTGGAATGACCGGCACAAGAAGAGAACACAAAATCCAGCACAACGGCTACATTTTCGACCAAAGGGCAAGAACAAAACACAAGAGGAAAAATCAGGGAAACGAAGGATAAATGAGTACGACGAAGTAGCTTAAATTTACCTGGAATTCATAGAAATTATAGAAATTTTCAATAGTCAAGAGAGTGGTTTGAAGTTAACGAGGGCTAATATTGAGAAAAATGAGCAATTTTCAGCTTTTAAAAAACGATTTGTTGAAGAAGAAAACGAGCTTGTGAATAAGATACGATCTGGGAATGAGAAAATCTGAATGAGGAATCCTTTACCTGGTCAAAAAATCTCTCGGAATAATGTAGCTCGGGAGAAAATCCACCGAAGAAAAAGGGAGTGAAACACGAGCTTCTTCTTGTAGGTTTGTAGCTTTAGAGAAGAGTGAATTTGCGAGAGAGAAAAGAAGCCAATAAACAAAAAAGAGAGCACAGTGAAAGAGAAAGGGAAGGCTGAGTAATTAAAAGCTGCCTTTATCAACGGGCTGGAAAGAAAAGAGAGAGTGGGTCCCAGCGAGAAGGACGTGGGGCCCGAGGAAGGTGGGTGGACTCATTAACTCGGAAATGACACGTGTATAAATATGCTTGGGTTTGATAATATGACTTGGCATACACGTGGCTTTTTCTTTTCGTGGGTAATTTTATGTATATTTTCTTCGGTCTAGAAGTGGGAAACTGAATAAATGATTGGCCAATTCATAAAGAGAGGAACCAAACTGAAATTACTAAATTATCCTTCCAAAATAGAAGAACTTTTTTTAATGGTATAACATGCTCATGGCCTCTTGGTTTGAATCAATTAGCTAGAAATATTCTTTCACATAAAATGGAAAAAGTTTGGAATGTGGTTGGGTTCTGTTATTCTCATGCAGAGAGTGGGCATTTTGGGTAATATGCAGAAAGAGACAGTGGTAAAGTGGTCATAATAGATTTGGTTTTTATTTGTATTTTTAGGGCATCTCCAACAAACTCTCAAATCTTTAAATTTTTTTTGAGATTTCACTATTCAAAATCTCAAAACTATTTTTTATTTTCTCTTTAGTCCTTATAATTATGTTTTTCACAAATAATTGTATTAAACTTAATTTAGAATAACTTAAATACACAAAATAAAATAAAATAGGAGAAATATTACATAACATTAAAAACAAAAGAAAAACACATTAAAAATACAAAGTTCAAACAAAATAAAAATACATCAAACAAACTTAACACAAATTAAAGCAAATTAAAGACAAATTACATGAACACATAAATATTACATATATTACAAGTGGTACCAAAATACTAGTATTCGGGTAAACCGGATCCTGAACCTCCAAGATCACCGAAATATTTTCCATAAATATTCGGAGCAAATGAAGGTTGTTGTTGCTGCTCTTGAGTTCTTTTTGTATGATTCTCGCTTTCTCAGATTGCATAAACTCACATGTATTATCATCGAGAGAGTCTAAATTTGTTAGTAATATCTTATCATATTGTTCTCGTTCTTTTAAGGCTAATTTTTTAGCCTAATTTTGGAGACGTAATTGCTGCAACTCATAATTCTTACTCCGAGTTGATGCATTTTCTTTTAAGAAATTAAGGATTTGTTCATTTGATGAAACCATAAGAGTCGGCGGATGAATTATTACCTTCGGCCATTTTTCTCTTCAGTTTTGCTTTCTTCGATCCAATAGGACGTTGTGATGAATTTGATCCACCATCTTCACTGCTTGAGTTGATTGAAAATGAAGACAATCCAGAAGACTGTGATGTTGGAGATTCGATCGTCTCGCTTCCAGCAATAGAATTTTTGATGGATGACATTGAAGCAATGGATAGAGAAGAAAATATTGCTGTCAATTTATTTCTCAACAACAACCGCCTTATTCACTAATCACTCAAGAAAACAATCACGTAAGTTTTCAAGGCTCTATTCCCGGTTACGCGGTTATACACTGTGACAGAGAAAATGCTCATTGTAATTTGTTCAATGATTACTTCTCTAACTATCCGATGTATGGTGAAAGAGAGTTCCATCGTCGCTTCCGAATGTCAAAAAGGCTTTTCCTTCACATTGTTGATGCTGTTAAACAACATGACAACTACTTCATTCAACGACATGATGCTTCAGGGAGATTGGGCTTATCGACCTTGCAAAAAGTAACAACTGCTATTCGTATCTTGGCGTATGGCATGCCTGCCGATGCCACATACGAATACATCAAAATAGGAGAGTCTACGGCAATCGAATGCATGAAGCGTTTTTGTCGAGCAATTGTTGCAATTTTCTCGGAGTGGTATCTCAGGTCACCCACATTAGAGGACGTTGCTAGGCTTCTCCACATCGGCCAACAACGTGGATTTCCTGGAATGTTGAGTAGTCTTAATTGTATGCATTGGAAGTGGAAAAATAGTCCAACTGCTTGGGCAGGACAATTCGCAGGTCGTAGCGGACCACCCACAATCATTCTTGAAGCAGTTGCAGATTATGATCTATGGATATGGCATGCCTATTTTGGCATGCCTGGAAGCAACAACGACATTAACGTTTTGAAGTCATCTAATTTATTTTTAAAGTTTGCTCAAGGTACCGCCCCTCCTGCCAGTTACATTATAAGGGAAATGAGTATAATATGGGTTATTATTTAGCTGATAGTATTTACCCAAAATGGTCAACTATTGTTCAAACTATAAGAGATCCTCAAGGTCCAAAGAAAAAATTGTTTACAGCAAGACAAGAAGCATGTCGAAAAGATGATGAACGTGACTTTGGAGTTCTACAATCTAAGTTTGCTATTGTAGTAGGATCAGCACGTTACTGGAAGAAAGAAGACATGCATGATATAATGACGGTGTGCATTATAATGCATAACATGATAATCGAGGATGAACGCGATATCAACGCACCGATTAGAAATGCAAGATCAACGCCAAAGGTAACTATTGAAATGACAGTAAATGAAAATACCCGATTTCAACAATTTTTAGCTTGTAATCTACAAATAAAAAATAAGGAGGTTCATTTATCACTTCAAAATGCGTTGATTGATCACATTTGGGAGTATTACGGAAATAATGATTATTAAGTTGGTATTTTATATGTAACTTTGTAAAATTTGTTTTTATGTGTGTTTTATTATTATACATATAATTTATATTATCATATAACTTTATTATGTAATATTGTGTGATGTATAGTATATTAAATATATGTTTCATATTTATTTATGAAATTTTATTATTATTAGTAATTTTTATTAATATAAAAGATTATATTGCAAATTAATAAAATTTTAAGAATTTTTTAGAGGATGGAGTAAGCCACCCTCAAAATGAGGAAAGCTATCGGAGATGCTTTTAGTTTTATTATCATTTTCGATTTTTATTTCTAATTTGTCTTTCAAGAAAGAACATTAAAGTAAGTTGGTGAGGATGGTGACCTGGAAAAAAATATTTTGTGGTGTTAGAAATCACTTGTTAGTTGTTACATTAATAATTGCAACCATACTATTATTCATTTATTTGCAACGTCCTGGTCATTGTGTCATACAAATGTAAACGACACATAAAAACTAAATCATGGGTTTTGAAATACAATAGAATGATGGGTTTTTGAATTGGATCATAACCTGAGGATTTTGGTTGACTTGGAGGAGCAACAGATGTAAATTTGGGATCTTCTGTTTGTGCAAGGAATCATCCATTATGTGAACTTTTACAGATAGAAATGCGGTTAAATAACTAAGTGTCAAAACACTTATTGCCACAAAATAAAACACTAAAAAAAACAATATAATCATCCGTTAAGTATGCACTTGGAATTTTTTTATTGTTGTCTTCTCTTCTCGTGTGAGATTTGGTTCGCGTCGAGACATTTATCAGACTTCGGTCTCTCTCCACGCCGATGTTTTAATTTTATATTCCTTTTGACAGTAAAATTATTTATATTTAATATAAAAATGAAAAAGAACTCTTTCTTTTCCCCATGGAGAGAAAACAACCCTTCATGGAGATTTTGGAATTTACTATTTGTTTCTATTTACATTTTAACAAGGAGGCTATTTTAAAATTAAAAGTTTAGGGTCAATTTCACACTGTTGCAAGAGCTTTGAAGGAATTTTTTGGGCAGTGTGAGCCCGACGTAGAGAATTCACATTTACTCTTCAGTCTCTTCTTCACTTTCACGTCTCAATTTTTTACTCTTTGTTCGTTTTATAGTATTTATTTCCACATTTATTTTCTTACTCGAAACTTCATCTGTCATAATAACAGGATTGGCATTTAGGACCAGCCATTAAAAGATATAAAAATCAATTTGTTCTACAGTTTCCAAATTTTTTCTTATATTTTATTGATTGTTTGAACTTTTTCAATCCATGGTGATTGGTAAAATAGTTTTGATAAGATGGGTACCAATTCTCCCATTAAAGAGGCTTATGGGCTCATCTGATTATTTAGGCCCATAAGAAAATGAAACAGGGCTTAGCAAATCCCAAAAAAACTGTGAAAGAAAAGTAGAAACCATTCTTGGCTCACATGCCCCCAATATATTTGTGAAAAAAGTGTTTTGGTTATGATCAGTTTGGTTTCAAATGTCTATTTATTGTTTTAGTTAATAGATCAAGTATAGAAAACTAAAGAGAAAAATATTACCAAAATATTTTAATGGGTAAGTGTGACTACATATTATGCTATAGGATGTAATTAAACCTATATTCGATATAACAGTCGTAGAATAGTTCATAATTTATAAAGAAACAAAATCATAACTATAGTAGTTCATGCATAAGGTCAAAGGACGAAATTTGATAATTTAGCGCCCCGATTCAATAATTTTCTAGGAATGGACTTAGAAATGCAACTCACAGCTTATAAGGCAATGCAAGTAACATATCGGTCAAAGATCCTATATTAAAAATCTGAGGTTTTCACGACGACTAAAATTCAAAATAATTTATATACATGATACATCCAACAATCCCTTATTTTAAAATTCAAAAAAAAAAAATCACATATATCTTGATATATAGTGAATCGTGGGGACTTCGTATCCGAGATTCTGATACGGATATGTGATCTATTTAAAATTTAAAAAATTGATACAAATTTGCATCTTCATTATTCACACGACTAGAAAAGCCAAACAAATGGAAAATAAAAATTAATATTTAGATTTTCGTGATCATCGTACAAGATCCCAAAGCACTGTCACTGACATAAACACCAAGTTTCTTACCAGTTTCCAGAGAATCAATATCAAGAACAAAAACACAACTTGTTTCTTAAATTATAAGCAAGATAAAATCATATCAAATCAGCTCTTGATACATTGTTATCCTATATATCCATATATAAATTGAAAATATAAAATTACAATATTATATATTCTTCATACATTCATACTCAAGTCTTTTCGATTTGTCATCAATTGTCTCTTTCTTCTTCATCTGTACGTTTGTCTCCTTTTTTTCTTTAGGTTTGAGAATTAGAAACAGTTTTGCCCACAAGGTGTTTGTATTAATGTTGTCTGGACTCATCTATTTTCTTCCTTCTTGTGCAGTTTTTGTTTTCTCAGTAGCCTCACTGCACAAAAAGTAAATCGTCAATGGAGGAAGAGCTTCATGTTTTAGCAGTAGATGACAATCTGATTGACCGTAAACTCGTGGAGAGAATCCTCAAGATCTCTTCTTGCAAAGGTAAATTATATCCCTTGAATCTCCAATTTTTTTGTCCTTTTAATATTTCAAGAACCAAGATTAATTCTTCTATGGTATTGTAACATTGCCTCTGAAATGTGAAAATTGATTTTACTTTTTTTCTTGTGTGCAGTGACAACAGTAGAAAATGGGCTTAGGGCATTGGAGTACTTAGGCTTGGGAGATCCACAACAGACTGATTCGTTAACTACCACCAATGTAAGCTTAATCCTCAGAGAATAACATTTTGATTGGTTTAGAAAGGATCCAATTGTGTAAATCCAATGATTTTGTGAAATTTTGGTTTTTTTTTTTCAGGTTATGAAGGTGAATCTTATCATCACTGATTACTGTATGCCAGGAATGACAGGTTTTGAGCTGCTCAAGATAGTAAAGGTGTTTAACAAATTTCTTATGAAACAAGAGTCTTCTTATGAAGATTCAGAGACTAAGATTTTTGGGGTTTCTATTGGTTATTGACAGCAGGAATCGTCGAATCTAAAGGAAGTACCTGTTGTGATATTGTCTTCAGAGAATATTCCCACTCGCATCAACAAGTAATATTTTTGTTCCTCGTGATGAGAAACATTTGCGTGTTCTGTATTTTGTTTTTGTTTTCTCCGAGTTGAATTAAGATTCTGTTATTTTCTTGATGATTGATATTCGCAGATGTTTAGCGAGCGGAGCGCAGATGTTTATGCAGAAGCCCTTGAAACTATCGGATGTAGAGGAACTCAAGTGTCATCTCTTAAACTGCAGAAGCTGAAGATCTGTTTAGACTCGAAAGCTCATAGAATTCTTTTTGTTGTTTTTTAATATAAGAAAAAAAAATAAAGATTTTGTTTCAAAACAATGACAAGGGTCCTCTTGCTTATCTCAGAAGTCATTACACTTCCTGTTCTTTAAAGATTTGTGAAGAAATGATAGGAATAAAAACCAATAAGATCTCTCTATGTAAATTAGTATGAAGGAAGAAAATATACTCCATTTGACCATAAGACTGCCTTAAATTATAAGGAACTGGTAAGAAAACACTCACCAAGATTTTGGAAACAGGAGGTTCTTGAAAACACCGACTTAACATTTCCATTCGTAGGACCGTGGTTCGCGGAAACGGATATGTTGGTCACAGTAGATTCAGCCAATATTCACGACATGTTAAGCTCAAACTTCTCCAATTTTACATGTTGATATAGTTTTCCAAACTATAATAAACATTAGTCTATAACTGCATTAATTTATATATTCCTATAAATTGTTTTATTCGTATAATTAATTGTTTTGGTATTTTTTTAGTAATACAGAAAATGAAATGAGATTTAAAACCAAATAAAAAATATATAATATATGAAAGGTGGGATATTTGTCCCTACCCCTCCCTCACTTTTTTGCGCACCGGACAATCTAATTTGATTGAAAGCGAATGATCAAATTCGTGATCTCCTGCCATATTGGACCTTTTGTTTTTCCAATACAGGCGATATAGAATATGGGAAATAATCACATAGAAGAAATCCTAGTCTACTATGATAGACGGGAAAGAAAAAGAAAATGAAGAAAATAAAAAAGATTCACAACAAAATAAGCTAATATTGAATGGATACGCGTTATCTTCTTTAGCGAATATGATTCAAGCTGGGAACATAATTGTGAAGAATAGGCGGCGTAGAAATTTTTCTGATTTTTTCCTCATAAGCTATTGTATATCTCTTCTCTTCAATAACGCAAACTCTATCTTCCACATAAGCTTCTGTATCTTTTGTATCACAAAATACAACCACTTTGTTTTCTTCATCACGAATGAAGAAATGGGGACATACATGCCCTGCTCAAGACTGTTGGGTGCCCTTGGGCAAAAAAAAAATTTTGGACTAACAAAAAATTTAATAATTTTGGGCCTTTAGACAAAAATATCTGTTTTTTTTTTAACATAATTTTTAAAAAAAATCTTTTATATTTTTAAAGAAAATTTAGTTATAGAAATAAAAAATATATATTTAATTTTTTTTTTGGCTAAAGTTGATCTTGTTTTATATATATATATATATATTTTGTTGACAAAAAAAAAATTATGGGCTCTTTATGCTCGTGGGCCCTGGAACGGTCGTCCTGCTGGCCCTTGTAGTTAAGCCGGCACTGAGGACATATGAACTGAATACCAAATTCTTTTTCATCTACTTTGATGAGTTTGCTCCAAGACACTTCTTGTCTATCTATCACATATCCCGTCATCCAAATTTCAATCACCCATGTATGTGGTCTTCGATGTAATATGGAAATTCGATCATTTTTAATCGACATAGATAGATGCTCGGTGTCAGGATATGCCAAAAATGGCAGAGACATGCGTCCAAACATGTCAGTTGAAAAATAAAATTTTACGACAAAACCTTCACGTGTATTTACATCATCTGCAGCAACCCAATAAGAATTTCCTTTCAAGGATACCCAAAGAGTAGGAAATGTTAGAAGAAAATCGATTTTAACGTTAAGAGCTCTCCAAGAGTTAGACGTAAAATCATACATTTCAACCTTGCCATATTTCATACAAGAGTCACGGTTATAAGAGGAATCTAGGAACACCATTTTTTATCCCACCCGATAGCAAATCCATGATTTCTACTGGGTGGGATAAAACTTGAGATTGTTGTTATGCTGTCTCCAAAAACTTGAGATTCATCACCAAAAACCCTAACCAAATATGTATTTGCAAGTTAGTCATATCGCCAATTGCATTTTGGAATACTTGTTACAGCATGTGCTAATCAATCAGAAACAACTTTCGAAGATTTCTACCATGCTGACATACCCTATAAGAGCAATTGGCGATGACAAAACTAGCAAACACAATTGAGTTGAGAATTTGTGTTTTCAGATCCAAAACGAACTCAGAGGAAACAGAGATGCGAAGTGATACGAGTTCTCAAAAGTACGCGATTCCAACGACCATATCCGGTTTCATGCGCCGTCTCGAACATAGACCTTCTGAAACCCCCCAAAAAATATTTGGTAAGATTAATTTGAGAGATAATGGAATCAGAGTTGATCATGAATAAAATCTCATCAAACATATGTTTGGAACCATTGAGTTTATAAATTGTTGGAAGGCTATTTTTTTAATGGATTTATTGGTTTAGATGATTTAAGAAAATGTAAATATTGATCAAAATTTAATGTTCAAAATTTGTGCAGAAACTCAATTATTATTTTGCCTCTAACTTTATAAATCTTACCAAAGATTCACGTTTCACCGATTCGTCCCCATCATGAATAACTCTCAACTACGTACCGTCATCCTCCCTCCATGTCTTGGAGAGTTTTTATGGCATTTTTCATCGCATTCTGCTTTAATGCCTCTAGCTCCATCGATAGGTAGTCTTCGGAAACTACGTCACTTATCCGTTTTTGCTTCATTTTATTAATCATTTGGATTTTCTCAAATCCAAATATCAATCCACATTCCCGGATCATTGCGTCTAGTTCCTTTGCTTCATTGGAACGACCGTTCAAGGTGACATGCATGCACATTAGACGAGTATAATCACTAACTACATTTAATTAATGAAATGCATGGATCATCATTTTATCCAAAAAAAAAAATGTATGGATCATTAAATATTACATATCAAGAATATTAATCTAAATCTTACGTTGATTGCTGAGGAAGACATGTTTCTTTCTTTCTTTGTTTAAAAAAAAAAATGAAATGTAGAGGTATTACAAGAGAGAACTACCTACAAATTAGAGAACTACCTACAAAAGCATTCTGCTTTAATGCCTTTAGCTCCATCGATAGGTAGTCTTCGGAAACTACGTCACTTATCCGCTTTTGCTTCATTTTATTAATCATTTGGACTTTCTCAAATCCAAATATCAATCCACATTCCCGGATCATTGCGTCTAGTTCTTTTGCTTCATTGGAACGACCGTTCAAGGTGACATGCATGCACATTAGACGAGTATAATCACTAACTACATTTAATTAATGAAATGCATGGATCATCATTTTA